>LVLI01000539.1:0-19592 GCA_001687465.1 Halocafeteria seosinensis
GAGCAGACCTCTCCTCCCCGGCTCCAATTTGACCACTTGTCTCTACTTGAAGCCATGTGTTCCGATGACTAATGCTTCCATTTGCACTGGTAACTGTAGCATTCCAATTGACAACATGCGTCCCAGCATTGTACAATCTCACAAACCGTAAAACTGGTGGTTCCTGGGAACTGCGCTCGGCAGACACTGTTGATGAATCAACTTGGAGCTCGCCCTGGAACACCCATAGCCGCACAGGGATTGAAATACTGTCCATTACTCCGCTACGTTGTCTGACAGAAAGAAACACAAACCCAGAGGTCACTCCAGGCGAAGCAAGCCCAGTGTGGAATACGATGTCCTGAGAAACGGTGACGGGTTCACTGAGTACCTTTCCCGCAACGGGCAGACGAATCAACCACTCGAGGCTACTTGAGACGCTCCAAATCCAATTGGTTCTTCCTTTTGCCTGTATACGCATTGTGTGGGAAACGTTTAGTTGAGAGCCCACGTACCGTGAGTGATTGACCAGCAGTTCGGAAGGAAAAACCCGCACAAGAGGCCTCTCTACCGTTACCATGCTTTCCACCATAGCTACAGACATATGAATTTTGGCGAGCTGTTCCGTTTCGACGACCACTTCTCTGCCTAATACTATGCTCAGTGAGAAGGGTACAAAAAAAGTGTATCCGTTAGCAACATCGGTTCCGTAACGGAGTTGTTGCTCAAGAGAATTTGATGCATTAGGGTGAATCCGTACGGTTACATTGTACATCTCTTTTGAACATGCATCCACCGCATTCCGGTTTGTGCACTCCTTTTCACGGGTTATTACGGGCACTACTTCCAACAGTGATGACAATCCTGTGGTCTTGACGCCATCAAGATCTGAGCAGCCCACGTAGTGATCAACGTCAGTATCAAGCTCAGGATGTAGCACGCATGAAAGCGCAAATTCTGTATGAGTTCCCATGCTAGATTGAACATCAACCTGCGCATGGGCAACCTCCAATCTGGAGTCAGAGACTTCTAACCTCACCTCGATCATTTGCTTGTACTCTATAGATGCGCAATTGAATCGATGTACAGTCCCGCATGCTGATTTTAAAGCAGACCCGTTCTTTACCGGAAACAGCCGTGTAGGTGTAACCGTCGCAGTTCTGGATCCGGTTGAACTTGCCGTGTCGGTTGGAGACGGAGTGCAAGTGTGACTGACAGACGCGGAGACAATAGGCGTCACTGTGGCTGACGATGTTGGTGACACAGTGGATGTCGAACCCGTGACACTGTGGGTGCTAGTACATGAACGTGTCATAATGCCTGTAGGAGAAACGGATGGTGTTCTCGAAGGAGTCGGAGATGGAGACTCAGTAGCGGTACTTGACATCGATGACGTTCGAGACGTTGCGCTAGTTTGGGAAACAGTGGTCGTCGCACTGATAGTAATACTGACGCTGGCAGTACTCGAGCTAGTCTCAGTCCCTGTAGGAGAAATGGTACGACTCCACGTCGGGCTTGGAGTTGGAGAACCAGTATTGGTCGAGGATGTTGACGGCGTTGGTGACAAAGTACTGCTGCAGGACTGGGTGGGAGTCGGAGTGACAGTCATGGTAGTACTAGGGGAAGCCAAGACACTCGATGTGGCACTCGCAGTTGGAGAACCGGTGCTTGAGAGAGTGACGGTACTGGAGCCTGAAGGGGATGCAGAGGAAGTAACTGTAACAGTTAAAGTGGCAGAATTAGTCGTACTCGTAGTAGTGGAGCATGTTGCCATCAGCGTAGCAGAGACAGTCGCGGTCGGTGAGCCAGTGCTCGTCCAGGAGACTGAGGTACCAGGGCGTGAACGTGTGGAAGTGGCAGTATTGGAAGTCGCTGTCGTTTCTGTGGGAGATGCAGAGGAACTTCGGGTTTTAGTCGTAGAACCAGTGTTCGTCGATGTGGGCGATATTGTGCTGCTACAAGACCGACTTCCGGTAGCTGTAACAGTGGCAGTAGAGGTGGCAGTACTGGATTCTCTCATCGTTGGCGAAGGGGATACAGAGCTGCTGGATGTCACAGAGGGAGTACATGACCTAGTGCGAGATGGTGAGCCGGTTGGTTTTGTAGAAGACTCCGGAGATCGCGGCGATTCGGTAGCTGTAGATGTTACTGACGAAGAGAAAGATGGAGTATATGTCACGGAGCTGCTCTCCGTCATCGGTCTACTCATGGTTGCTGTCTCGGTGGATGTACTGCCGGCAGTGCGAGTACACGAGTCAGTCGAAGAAAACGTAGATGTGGCCGTCACACTTCCGGTGGAAGAGCGTGTAGCTGTAGCGATGAGACTTGCTGATGGAGTACTGCAGCTATTGCTGAACCTGGGTGTTCGGGAAGATGAAGCTGTGGGTGTTGTGCTTGCCGTTGCGGAACCAGGAGTTATTGCGACTATGTATTCAAATCCCATTACTTGAGCACCGTCGTTGGTATCTGTAGAACTTTGCATTAGTGTTCTTTCTTTAGCTAACTCAGGCGGCCCCGTTACGTCGGAGAGCCACACAGTTTGTGTCCACCCAATCAGTGTTAAACGAGGACGCCACTCCGTTAGGTTGTGTTTTACCATGAACTCATTCATACCGCGGAATTGGCTTGTATACTCATAGTTGTCCGGGGAATTGCCACCTCTATGTCCTAGTGCACGCCCGATAAGATATCCTTGGGAGGCTTGTAGCCTCACTGTGCTGTCAAGTGTGAACTCGCGAACTCCCGGAGGACTGTGTGGTCGGGAAACACTAGCCACAACGTTCCCCAGAAGAACCTCATCAAGGGCGGAGTTCCACGTTGCCTGAAAAATGGCGAGATTGTACGGATTGTTACTTTCACCCCCGAGGAGAGTGACCACATCCATATTGACCTTAGGCTCGAAATAATAACCCAACCAGTTTGGGGAAGTATTGTCTTTTAGAGGATTGTTCGCCCCCTGCTCTCGTAAGTCCAACCTTTTCACGTTGCTCGCATTTCCCCCGGGCAATCCCACCAACAGCAGAGACAAAATTATTAGACCTACCAATAGCATTGGGATCGTATGAACATACATCAGGAACCTTGTCCTGCTGAAAAATACGCCCAGAGATGGCCGCGAACGGCCTGGGAGATCGCTAACTTCTCCCTTGTCTCTCTATACAGCGACCTTTTCACAGCTTCCGCAGGCACTGTCTACGATCCATCATAGAGTCTTCCGTTCGTGCATATGTGTGCTTTCATTGTGCATGATGCACAAGGACAAACCGTGCTTGCGTCATACTCCGCTCCATCCATCCATTCGACGTCATTCACCTTCCAATTCTGCCAGCCATTCCGTGTGCACCAGGGAGCATATCCACAAAACATTCATATGCTATTTAATTGTCTCATTCGCGGCATATGGTGGTTGGAGACAAAATACCGAGAAGGTCGCACGGAGTGGGGATTCCGGACAGATGCGGAATGATAGGATCCAAAGAAGTGAAGGGTGATACACATTCAGTATATCCCCTGGTGGCTGGAACCAGAGTGCCAAAAAAGACGCCATGGTGGATGGTGGGAAATACATAGCCGGACGGCACTTCGTTTTCCTTGTGGATGGTGTGCAGAGTCAAATCCTGAAACTATGGTAAGGTCATTGCTTGGTGTTGTCGTCAACTTCTAATTTTTCGTTGAAGATTGGTTTTCTTCACTTCGCCTCAACTTCCAATCTGAGCGGAGGTTGGGCTAGTTATCAACAAGTGGATCATTGAATCAGCAGTAGCATGCAAATCTTAAACGTTTATATTTGACGGACAGTTTGAAGATATGAGCACCCCGAAAAGACTGTACAAGATCTACCCGAAGTAGCTCCAGTCTCGTTGGCGAAGATACCTATAGTCCCGAAAAGTATCGAACTCTTGGTGGACCTCGTTGTCCCACTGTTGACGAAGTGAGCCACGATTTGACGTGGATCCCCTTAAATTCGTTTCCGGGTGGCTTAAGCATCTGTCGGGTACGTGACCTCTTGAGCCTCAACGGTGTGTTCCAAGAGGCTGGCGCGAATCTGAGAGTGCGATCCTGGGGCCGGGTCCCTTCACCTAATCGCTGTGGAGTCGGAAATCAAACGACGGTGAAAACAGTAGGATCATAGCATGCAGACTAGACTTCTTCCTGTAGAAGCAATACTACCGTACAACCTAGTAGCGCTTGATTTGCCGTCTAACCAATATCTCGGAGATATTATCTCCTCAGTATCTCCCTCAGGGCGACTCGAGACCCTGTTGACAACACACTTGCACAACGCAAAGTATGATACATGTAATTCAAAATTTCCTGCTGTCTTGCTCGTTATACGTTATACCACCCGTACACTGGAATCCTCTGACCGGCGCATCATAACGGTCGTCCTTTAAATACGTTATGTTGGCGAAAGTTCAGCTTACATGGTTTACGTTGTCTGATCGTGGGCAACTTCAAGCTCTGAGGATAAGATTCATGAGGATTGACTTCCTTCATAACGGATAAACTTCCCTCAACTTTCATCTTTACCTCCCGATATATTGGCACGTAGAAGACTTGTCTGGGTTACCCGACGCTATACTGTACTGTTAGTACTGAAAGCCCGTGAAGGGCAAACAATCATCTGAAACGCCCATATCAGTGCATACGAAAGACATGTGCACACATAAAACGTTATATAAGATCTATTTTAAATGGTTCCAGTCTCATTGGCACAACATGCCGATAGCCGAGGACATTGGAGATTTGGTTGACTTCTTGGACAATGTTTTGGATGGACAGCAAGCCACCATTCCTGCTATTCCTCCCCTAGACTCGCTTCCGGGTGGCCTGAGTCTCCTCCGAGTTTGTGACCTCCGGAATCTGATGCTCCGCCGTTCATTCGAGGACAGTATTCCTGACTTTGACCGGTGGGATCCGGGAGCGAGTCTTCTTCACCTGGCAGCAGGTAGTGCTTCAACCGAATACGGGGACCAAGACGACGATAGTAGCACAAGTAGCCAAAGTGAAGACAGTCTGATTACCTTCCTGTATGGTGCTGTACATACGGGATACTGTGAAGATGAAAGTAATGCTACTGACGAGGCCAACCTGATAGCCCAATTGGCTCAGGACTGTGAAATCCCACTGGATATCACTGATGAAGTACGTCCAAATGAACATCGGTTCTAAATACTACACCAACTGGCTACAAAGCATCATGTGATTTGCTCCTGCAGTGCGGCGAAACCCCACTACACTACGCATGCAAAGGAACCGCGCTGAGTGTTGTAAAAGAACTGCTTTGTCTCGCGCGGCGTTACAACGTATCGGTAGATACCCCCAACAACGTCAGTCTGTTTCAGACTCCCTCGTAGAAATACCTTCACTACACTGGTTTCTATCTTGCGTAATGCAGCTCAACGAAACGCCCCTACACGCCGCCGTGGGGTCTGGCGAACAATACGCATTCGTGTGTGCACTGCTTCACTGCGGAGTGAATGTCAACTTCAAAAACAAAGTCCGGTCAACACAAAATTCCCTGCTGCTTTACGTACTGTATTGCCAGCACTATACACAGTACAACCTATCCTTGCTCTCTTCTCTGACTCATGCAGGATGGTAACACAGCGCTACACATTGCTCGCAAAGGGAGCGTCGCGCGACTTCTCATAAAATATGGAGCGGACGTCAACTCAACTAACGGTGTAAGAGTGCAATTGTACAATGTCAACCATTCACCGTCAATTGCTACCGCACTATGACAGAAGGGCATGACTGCGCTGCATCGAGCAGCAATGTGGAGTAATATGAGCACGCTGAAGTGTCTATTAAGAGCTGGATCCGATGTTAATGCTGAAGATTTCGTACGTTATTTGCATGTTACTTTTCTTTCTCTTCTTTCATAGCGCTGTGTACTCTACAGAATGTTCAAACACCTTTGCATGTAGCAGCAGCACATAGTCAAAATTCGATAGCTGACTGTTTACTCCGAGCCGATGCCAATTGTGATGTCCAAGATAAAGTAAGACAGAACAGAGTTTGCTCCTATTACAGCTGCAAAAAATCCTCCAACTCATGACAGGATGGAATGACTCCTTTGCACATCGCCGCGGAACAAGCAGATGCTACAATGATTCGGTCTCTTCTCCAATGGAAGAAGATTGTCAGAACTCTTAACCGGTCCAATACTGTAGGTTTAGAGAAGTGCATAACTTCATCGTCTGCTGGAATGGGTTGGAACATGTGAATGCAGCGCGGGCAGACCCCGACGCATTTCGTGTGTAAATCCGGAGACTTATCTGTTGTGAAGCTATTTGACCGCCTTGGAGCTGATTTTGACATCAAAGACAAGGTTCGTTTGATTGAATACCAGAAACCAAAATTTGAACATCACTCTGGGTCACACTGAGCTGCTGAAGCCGCTACAGACAGGAAATACTCCAAGATCCGGTATAGAGAAGGTCTACCCCTTTGGGAATCACCCAATTTTGGCCTATCTAAGGAAGCGAGGAAAAAAGAGACCGCACGGTACCATCTAAGGCCAGTCACAAGACGTATTTTTATTTTTATTTGCTGACTTGGAAACAGTTGCTGAAGCAACCGGCCTGGTACCTGTGTGTCTCCGACCGCCAGCATCGGATGGAAAGGGTACCAAGAGGCCCTACGGGCTAAACGACTGTTTGAGTTTCCACAAATCCAATGATTACTGGTCATAAACGATACATTACCTAACCCCCCCCCCCCCTTTTACCATGGTTTCCTGGGACCTACTTAATATGCATGGTACATTAGTTGGTTTACCTCACCGGAGTACAGCCGGTAGTGGCAGCCCCCGAGCCTAATTAACATTGGGATGTCAAATCAATATCTCTTGCCTCTGGTCCTACGATTATTGTACAACCGGTAAGCTTCCAGGAATCTACACTGTAGCTCAACTACTGTATGCGTAACCGTTCTGAAGTAACTCCTTTGCGAGAGAGGGGTAGTGTAAGTGTTCCGCAGACCTTTACTACACAATACAGCGTGCCTGACCCTAAATAATTGTCACTCTAGTCTACACTGTATCCCATTGACCATGCTTGCATCCGCGCGAGATTGTGCTTGTAGAGTGTGCAATGCATTGCTCTACGAAATGCGCTTCACAAACCAGCCTTCACAAACTGCAAGCCGCAATTTACAGATCCCACTCTGCGAAAGAAAACCATACAGGGAGAGGATTGTCAGTTTTAGGACAGTACGTGAACAATATTCCCTGTGCAAACGCTTTGGGGGCGCCATGAGTACGTGGAGTGGACAAGGAGCAACACACGCGCACATGCACATGAGATGTACATGGTACTGTGGCTGCATTTAATACCGAGCAGCTATGACAACTGAGGTAGCGGGATCCAGGAAACCTTCGTGGCTTCCAGCATGCAAATACACGCCCAACAAGTGGGTGTTGTTTGGAGTAGCTACGTTCCAGGCGATTACCACAAGTGAGTTGAGTTCCACAGAAACTTCACAAATTTTCGAGCTGGCCCGGAACAACCTACATGAACGCTGATATACAGGTGAAGCCCTTTTCGGATGGCCAAATATTCAGCCTGTGCTCGTGGAGAAAGGGGTCTTTATTGGACGATGTGATCCTGAAGACTTGGACCGGAGGGACAACAGCTGCGATTCTCAGCTGGAACGTCTGGGACTGGTGTTCACAGTAGGGTCAGCATGCTATTACATATTCAGTTTGGTCAATGGTGTGTATCATGGCAATGGTGGCGAGAGGTTTGTAAACGGTAAGCGTTCATATTTCACATGAATCGCATCTCTTTACACAGGGCTCTTCTTGGATAGGTTCGGTATGAAACTGACAGTAATTCTGGGCTTGTTCATGTGGACTGCGGCTCTGGCAGTCTTAGGCATCGCATTTTCGGATGCATCTGGAATCGAATACGGGAAAGACTCAAGTGCCCGGGCAAATGAGGGTGTGGTGGCCCGCGAGACTGCCATCTTTTTTATTGGGTTTGCTCTCTTTGGCGCTGCCGCGGTTGCGCTATTTCATCCCATGTACAGTATTTCGAACCTCTTTCACCGCGGCTCCAATACGGTAGTAACCGTTATCAATGGTGCTGCTGACTCGAGTGCAGTGATGTTTCTCATTATCAGGCTGGTGTTCTTCAGTACACCTGTCGGTCTTGATTATATTTTCTGGGGATATCTGCTCGGTCCTGTAGCCATTCTGTTTTGTACAGCAACTGTCCTTCTGCCTCGATGGCCAATCAAGTCAGGGGACGAAAGAAGTGTCGAAACCAATTCCGGTTACGGCAATTTGCATGGGGAAATCAAGCCGCGCGAGGGCGTTGTTATAGGGGACGCTCTCTCGTCGTCGAGTGATGCCTTTGGCGGTGAAGCCGATGGCGAAGTCGACAATGATAAGGATATTTCACAGGAAAAGGTTGTGCACTTGTACTATCCGTTATTAGGGCAACCATTTATGAAGCAAGTCAGGAGCTATCGTTTTCTGGGAGGTGCGCTCTTCACTTGGATAAACTTTCTCAAGTTCAACTACTACTTGATCACTCTGAGTTCTTCCCTGAAACAAATGGGAGATACGGAGGGTACTTATACTCAAGTATTTGGTTGGATTTCCCTGGGAGGAGTCATTGCAGCTTTTTTCAGCGGAACAGTGATAGACCGCCTTGGGCTACCGGCAGGCTTCTGGTGTACATTGGGCTTTGGGATTCTGCTGTCGATTTTCTCCCTTATTCCCGTACTGGAACTGCAACCTGTAACGTTTGTAATTTTTGTCGTCTTTCGATCTTTGCTGTTTTCGATCATTTCAACGTTTTTGTCAACGGAGTTCGGACACAACCATTTTGGAAAACTAATTGGGGTAACGAATTGTGTCGGAGGCGGGTTTGCGTTCTTGGCTCAACCACTTCTCGTTCTTGGACTAAGCACATTTGATAAAGACTTCACGATTCCAGGACTAATTGTTTTTGGAGTGACGATTGCCCAGACGGCAATACCCATCCTTTACACACGGACACGGAACCATGCAGATCAGCTGTTGGAGGAGAGGAGGGGGGCGGCTTTCTGCCGCTAGTGCTGTCGCTGGCGTCATGTCGGCATCCTCATGTCTTTGAGGATTTGTTCAACATTTAAGTTGAGCTACGGTCTTCCCTCCACCTGAAGGATTCGACTGCTCGGTCAGCCTTCCGACTTGGGGGTGGCGTATGGCCCTAGTGGATCTCCTGACCGGCTTCGTTCAGAGCGCAACATAGCTCCTCCCAATATTCTTACGAAATCCGACATTAGCGTCTCTTGACCAGTTGAAAGCAGGGACCCGGTGATCGCTGTGACGTAGCGTTACCGGCCCACTAAGATCGATGCAATAGTAGCATCATCTTGCGTACTGCGCGGTTCATGTGTATTTCAATAACAAAAAGCAGCAAGCTGTCTGCTGCCGAGTAGTTGAATCGTCGTTATGTGGGCTCCTTCATTGGTTAAGCACCGCGCGCGAAAGAGGTATCCTCAACGACTAATTAGGGACGAGTGTAAGGCCCATCACATTATCTCGCTCTTTTGTCCAAAAGGTTGGATACCGGGCTCGCAAGCAGTAGATCTGCAATAGCGGGAGTGGAAAGTGATTTGGGTTTTAACGACCTCTTTGTAGAACGCAGGCGCTGCCCAAGTTGCAGTGTCAACCTGCACACTGACCTGACCAATGCGAGACTTATCCTTAACTCTATCCTACTTCTCGCCTTGCGCTTCTTGCTTGTTAAGGTAAATCAAAGGCAGGATTTTCACTGAATGGGTATATTTTCACCATATCTTTGGGGCTCTTGCCGTCCTGTACATCCTCGTCGGTTTTGACCAAATGAAAATCCTTGAGGAAGCATACAAAAAACCGCACCTGGTTTCTTTTTCTTATGTCACCTCCAAGACTGTGGCATAACTTGATATGGTGCAGATTCTCGGCTTTACAGATGAAATGAACGGGAGTATCTCCAACCTGTAAGCGCACGGAGGATGCAATAGGTGTTATTTGGCAGTGGTTACTGCCCAAGATTTTACGAACCGCATTGCAGCAATTGAGGTCTTTGGAAAACTCTTGCCTCTGCAGCAGAAAGTCGAGTAATAGCTCATTTCCACTTTTTGCGACTACGTGAAGTGGGGTCATCCCTTCCTGCCAAACGTCCGTGAGGTACCGCATGGTACTACTGGGGCAATTAACACAGTGCTCCCACCTTGTCTTTTGCATTCGCGTCCGCTCCTGCTTCCAAATGATGGGTGACTATCGATATGTGTCCGCGACCCGCTGCCAGATGCAATGGTGTCTCTCCGTTCTGAAGGGCATCGAATGCAAGAACGTCAAGGTGAAACATATCCAAGAGAAATAAGAAGGATTCTCACGAGGTCTACTGTGTTAACTTGTGCATGGAATCTCAGCAATTATATGACAAGCCGCTCGTCCCCATGTCTTACCGCTTGGTGAAGGACTGGGATGCTCTTCTGCAGAAATGCATACCCCATGAAGAAGATGGAACATATCGCATTAGGCATTCTCTAAAAATGAAATTTTGGAGGCTTCATCGCCCAAGGTGTATGAACCTACCTCGTTTTTCACATTGAAATTGGCTCCAAGAAGGCCACAGATTTCGACGATCGACGCTGAAATCTTGCCAGAATTGCATATTAAATGAACTGGCGTATTGCCTTCCTGTAAAGGACCCAGGAGCACCGCTTTAGTTAGGCAAATGCACATGCCACATTCTTGGTACTCACGATGTTGCGGCAGTCAAGATCTCTTCCAACGCACTTCCACTTCAAAAGGCACCGGATCATTGCGATATTTTGAGCATTTACCGCAATGTGCAGAGGAGTCATTCCATCCTGCTAACACTTCACCTCAGTCCTGTTTTTGGAGTAGTACTTTCCTTGTCGTCTTACCTTATCTTGGACGCTACTAAGGGCTTCCGATCGTAGAAGGACGGTAACTACACGAGTGTGTCCACACTCCGTAGCAAGATGAAGTGGAGTTTGCCGAGCCTACATCACTCAACTCAATAGTGCTTGCTTGTGATCGCAATTCAGTACAGGTCCTAACGCTCAGTTTCTTACCGTGTTTTCAGCATTTACCTCCGCACCATGCCGCAGTAACAATTTGACAAGCTTTTGGTCACCAAATTTGGCCGCTTCGTGCAGGGCGGTACCTTCTTCCTGGAAGACTAACAGAGCTATCAAGATTGTCACGCCATATTGAGGCGTAGAATATCTGCTCACATTGCTCCTGATATTGGGGTCTCCGCCATAACTTAGAAGAAGATACCCGATTTTATAATGGGTCGCCATATGTAGCGGTGTGTTGCCAGCCTGCTAACGCCAGTAGCGTATCGGTCCAGTCACTATGAGCTAGCGATATTCAAGATCGCTCTTTGTGGAACTTAACGTACGTCGTTCTTCAAATTCACGCTTGCAGCACCTGCAAGAAGTGTTTGCACGACGTCGTAATTCCCATAGAGTGTGGCGTAGTGTAACGGCACATCGCCCACCTGCGTTGGTCATTGGCAGGTTTGAATCTATGCTAGAATATTTGGCTGCATACGAACTTTATTCACTGTATCCAACGAAACCCCGAATAGTCCGGACAACCGGATTAACTCGCGCACCACGCTTACGGAGCCCCATTCGACACGCGTAATGTAAGGGGGTGTCCCGCCTGCAGTGTATCCTAGATACAACCGTGTGTTGCCGTTCGCTATCTAGACCTCGGAGATACTTACGTCGTCCGCAATATTAACTGGAAACCCGAACTCTTCCACGAGGCGCGTTACTATCGTTGCAGCGGGTGTGTCAGTAACTCCGTGTTCTCCATAAGAGTGCCCGTAGCAGCAGGCCAAATCCGTGCCTGCACTGTCATCCGACATTTGCATAACTTCGTCTTCGTCTTCGTTCCCTGAATCCGTGTCCCCAGAAAAACGATATGTTGGCACTGGTTTCCGAATCGGCGTCATCTTCAACATCCTCATTACCCCAATGCATGTAACTGTCTCCTAAGTCTTCATCTTCTTCCTCATCACTGGTGTCCTCATCGGACAAGTCTTCCGAAAATGTTAAATCGTCGCCAACCTCTGCGGCTAAGTGAAGCAAGCTCGCTCCCGGATCGCCTTCCGAGTCCGAGTCTTGCCATTCACCCCAATCACGTAGCCGAAGAACGCTCAGACCACCAGGAAGTGAAGTCCAAGGGGGAACACACAACCGGTCCAACAAATCATTTGCCTTGGCGGCACCATCAGGACTGTATTCATCCAGTAGAGCAACAAGTTTAAGACAGTCTCCAGGGGCTCCCGAGTGCCTCCATCCGAATGTATTTTCAGCCCATTGCAGATAAACTTTGTACACATGCCTACAGTTACTCATTCTGAAGGTTGCGATCCAAACCCCAACTCTAAACAATCACGGACACGAAGATATTGCGATTTAGGTGTAATCAACATGAACACTGGGTTACTAACTGATTAACACTGTGCTGTGTAAGTTGATGCAACAGAAAGCTGTCGATAAGAGATTACCACAATTAGTAACCTTCTCCCAGGTGCCTCTTCAGTCAGTGTCTACCGAGCCTTTGTCTATCAAACGAAGTTCAGTGAAGTTGCTAAAATCAGGGAACCGTTAGCGACTGTTGCCAGCTTTTTCTCTCACTGAAGCTAGATGTACTCTGCAGCAATTCTGTACTATATACCATTCGCAAAGAAAAAGGGGATACTGGTTGGACTACTGCTCCATAACTTTCTACTGAAGTTTTACACGACAAACTCTTCGTCCACTCGTACTTGACGACCATAATGTTGTCATCTGCTCAAAGGACACGAACCCAATTCTATAGTCCTCCCATCTGGCACCGGCCCTTACCCAGTGAGACTGTAGTTGAGGGGATGATTGGCTGTTTCTCTGAGGTCGTCGAGCGGAGTTAGCGTACCGCAATGTAAGGGATTAATAGAGGTTGCTTGGTCGAAATTTCGTTTTTCAGTAAAGTGGAAGTTCAACAACGAGATTCAAGAGAGATTGCATTGTGGATCTCGTGTTCCACATACGGAATGGTTTCCGACACCGTACCGTGGTAGTAGATACCGAGGTGACGGTCACTGGAGAGTCAAACAGCTTCTTTCGTATTGCAGCTGAAACCGTTCTTGGCTTAGATGTTATGGTCTGGCCTACAAGATCGGCACTCCAGCTATATAATACCTACACACTGCACTGTATATTAAGTGCCGTGCTCCTAGCATATCAGACTGCGATGTATCTGATCTACCCTTTCAGAACACATCCTAAACTGACATCCCAGGACATTGCGACATTCATCGGGTTTGTACAACGAAACACGCAGAACATTCACCATGAAGAATTGCACGCACCCAACACCATCGAGAAGACTTTCCAACGGTTTAAGTTACTTCAAGGGCAACTGAGACTGTCTCGAGGTGAACTGCTCTATGGTTGTTATGCTTCCTCCTCGATTAGTCCGAATCTAATACGCACACGAGCAGATAATGCAGAACTCATTATGAGGATACCCTATCAATGCAGTGATCACGACACGTGGTGGTAAATTGTCTAAATTGTCGCTAAGGGGTCTACGATGAACGCGAAATACGGCTTTTGTTGGAGGAGGCACAATAGCCGCACTAACCTGCACTTTAGTTTGATAGTGATGAATCGTGTCCACTGTGAAGGAGGAACTCAAGCTGTTGCTTCCCTTAGCCCAATTTGCTGCATGAGACAATTCCCCGATCCAGATGTTAGGACCAGACGGAAATACACTTCGGTGTTGTAGTCAGGGACTATGGCGTAGAGACTTGCACGCTGGAGATACCAACAAAACTATTCCCCAGAGTTCCATTGCGAAACAAAGAGACATAATAAAAATAAAAAGTTGGAATGGGTTTGGACTCGCCCATCGCCAGATACTTGTGAAGTTGAAGTTGTATGCACCTGTCCTGAATGCAAGGTATAAGAAGTTTGTTTCGTCCCTTCCCTCTCGTCAGCACAAGTCCTGCTGCGAGTTTGCTCATGGTCAGCGGTGGGGGACGATAGCAAGATAGTACGCCGCGTGGTGGAATGAATGGGATGGCCTCTTCGATGTCGCAACTAGATAGTGATATTCAAGCATTCACCACCAGTATTCTATCACGCCCCGATGATGAATTCGTGAATCCTCATGATTTGCTAAAGTTGATACGCTGGCATCAAGAGCCCCCCGAGCAGCGGCTACGTATGCTTCATGAAGCGCAACGACGGACGCATCGCGCAGTTTTCTTGACTCATCAGAGATCTTTCTACACGACGCGATTTCACTATGATTGGTTCGTGTTCCCGATGTTCGTACCTCGTGAATGGAATTGGGTCTCAAGGAATTATGACTGCTCGGTTACACTGGAAGACGGAAGGCAGTTGGTGGACATAGGGAACTTCCTTGAAGTATATTTGGATTCGATTCACCGGTACCTATCTGCAGTCGAGAAGTATGGCTGGAATGACTACCCAGTTCGGTACTCAAAGATGACCCACTCTCTCGGACTGTTTCTTCAGGTTCTGCACTCCTTGAGGGAGGAGAAAAAGGAAGCATTGGAGAAACTGAAAGTTCTTGGTGGCCAAGCATTGACGTTTGCTCAAAATCATCTTGTGGAGAGATATCCTGACTACTCTCTACTTCATTCGGGTCTCGCGTTAATTCGAAGCAATAAATAAGGTAGCATTGGCACGCTTCATCGCTGGCTGACGTAATTTCACAACATAAGATCGATGTTTAATGTACAATGTATGACACCACCACCTAGTGGAGTTGCAGCTACCGCCACCAGAAATGCCAACCATCGAGTCGCCAAGATTTTCGTTCCAGACTTGCGTTTGGCTTCCTATACCGGTTTGTCAAATTGCACACCAAAGTCCGTAATGTCTCGGGTAGGTAATGGATTCGACTTGACTTGTAATACCTGCTTGCCAGAGCGGTCACTGTTGATAGGAGCTAGGGCAGATCCGCCTGGCCGAAGGCACTGCACCACTTTAGCAGGTAAACTGTCAATAGCCCCGCACACAATGAATGCGTCAACTCGATTTTCTTGCTTCTTTAGAACTGCGACGATTGCATCCCAGTTGTCGATAGTGGATACGCGTTGCCACCGCATATTGTGGAAAAGAGGAGTTGGGACATAACTGTAGCACCGCTCTTTACAACATTTGAGAGCTTCTTCACTTCCCGAAATCGTTGTCACTGTTCCGTGTAATCCAAGAAGTTGAGCCACCAATGCTTGCGTATAGCCGCCCTTGGCGCCCAACAAAACCGCATTACTTCCCGCTACCAGGTGCACCAGGCTAAGCTGCGCCAGTAGCACTTGCACGGCACTCTCGTTTGTCCATTGAGTGGCTGGCATTGGAATAGAATATGAATAGGCCACCTGCAGCGATAGCCGCCCTTGTTCGGTCAATCGCCCATCTGGATGCAGATGCTCACCGCTGATACTGCCATCAGCGCTTGAGGCGAGCTGGGACAGAGCTTCATCGCTGCGCCCAAACTTATGCCGAGGCACGCACTTTGTCGCACGGAGCAGAGGACGATGAAATAGGTGTCTGAAGCTTGATGATTGCTCCAGGTTTGTGACCATTTTCTCTCGAAGTGTTTTGGCCATTTCAGGCTCGTCTACCTCCCAAGCAACTTCCGCACTGGGCACGGGAAACATGCTTTCAGACACTACCAAGGCTTGCTCCTCTATGGTAGTTTCCTCGTGAACAGGCGATGATACGAAGTCTTCCGAATATGCTTGGTGTTGATCGTACAGAAAAATTTCCATAGTTTTTTTCATCTCATCTAGAGAAGGTCTTTCAGCTTCGTCCGTCTTCCAGGCCCTAGTAATAAAATCGGAAATGGAATGAGGAATGGCTGTTGGAACGGAAGGGCGCTTGCCTGAGATCACTGCATGCATTACTTGCATCAGTGAGTGTTCAGGAAAGATATCTTGGCCCGAAAACAACTCATACATCAGCACTCCCAAGCTGAAGATATCAGCTGCAGTTGAAAAAGGCTTCTGTGGCTGTAGAAGTTCTGGAGCTGTGTACTTGGGGATACCGACCATTCTAGAAGCGACATTTAAAGTCTGAAGGATTTTACTAACTCCGAAGTCAGCAACGACTGCTTTGTAAAAGCGTTGTCCTTGGTCCATATTAGGAATGATTAACACATTCTCTGGTTTCAGGTCTCGGTGCACGATCCTCTTAGAATGTAGGTACCTTAATGCTCCAACCACATCCCAGCAAATTCCCATTTTCTCTTTAATCGATAGATCAATGACTTCGCTGAATAACTTCCGTAAATTGCCATGCTCAAAGTACTCCATCACCATTCCGAGAGAATTCCGAGACAGTTGCGTCAAACCATATATTCGCGCAATATTGGGATGGTGAAGCCCGATGATGAGAGCTGCTTCGTCTTTCAGCTCTTTGATTGTGGATGAATCAAGAGGGGCATTGACCACTTTGACTGCTACTGGCTGTCCATACCATTCTCCGCGGTGGATGGCGGCTTGAGCGCCCAACATAAAAGGAGTCTCTTCCAATTTGAACTCGTACGGATCTATCATTGGGATTTTCTGTCTCATTCTGCCGTACGCTCGAAGAGCATCGATCAATGCTCTGTTTTCAATCGGTTGCCGTAGCACATCACAACGACACATTGGGCAGGTCGAAGAGATTGCTCTGGCACATCGTCTGCAGAAGCTATGTCCGTGACCGCACACAATCATCGGACGTCGGTCGCCAGGTTCCACCTTGTACCGCTCCCAGCAAATACAACAAATAACTTCGTTGGATCCTTGATCAGAAATCGTCGTGCTTGTGCTGTCTTGTTCTTCCAAAGGGTATCCCTGGGCTCCAGTATCAGGAGGACGTTCCTCGATTTCAACTTCGGCTTCCTCAGCATCCAAAACATGCAGTGCGTTTTCATTGCGACAACGGTCCCTCGGAAGAAAACCACTCTGTAAAATTGCAACAGTGATAAAATATTGTTGTTGGTGAGAGCAGCAATTTTGTCAGACGTACCTCGTCAAGTGCATTTACATCAGCGTTGTACTCATGCACGAGAACCCTAACCAATTCTTCGGCCGCATGGTCGGTACTGGAAGCTGCACAGTGCAGGGGCGTCCACTTCCCGGTCTGAATACACATAGTATGAGAGTGGCTAACTACGTATTCAAGCGTCATGAAAGTGATACTTACCTGTGGCTCCGGTGCATTTACATCGACTGAATATGCTTCCAGCATTCGCCTCACCAAATTTACATTACCCACATGAATGGCGAGATGCAAAGGCGTCGAAACAGTATCTCGCAATACTTGGACTTCAACATTAGTTAAAGACGCATTTCGAGGTAAAATAGCCTCTATTCGCTCAAGATCACGCTTTTTGCAGGCTCGTTTGATCCCCCGAGAATCGTCTTCCGACAGCCGCACGGCTTGCGGTCGACTCATCGCTGTCAGTTAGCTGCTTTGTCAAGTGTAGTAGCCGATTTTTCCAATCCAGAAACGCTTATTCACAACAAAGAATAAATATTTCCCAGATAATACCAGGTAGGTTATGCCCCTGTTCGGCTGCGATCGCAGACATTTGCGACCTTGATCGCAAGCTTCTACCCTTTGCTAGTCACCGATCGAAACTTCGCGTCCAAGTGCCCAGCTCTACATTATACATACAGTATACTGACCATGTACATATTCATGTGCGTGACTCAACCAGCATTGGTTCCATACAAACCACAGAAACCAGACGGACATACTGTGGGTACCTACCGGTATTTGCGCTTCATTGTACCCCATACTGGTAAATGTCGCTTATGGTATTTTCTATTCTGACGTTTGCACATAAAGTAGCTGGTGTACTCCTTTGGCACTCTTGGACATGGGCCAACCGTTCATCCAAGCTATCAGCATTCGTTCTTATGCCCATCTGTTCAGTCAAAACATTACATTGTGTGTATTGATGCCATCGAAGTCGCCAGTGGAGCGCGCATATCCCCCAATAGTTCATACTTTGGGTACCTATGGTTCGCGGTTTTGTATACACACAGTCCATAAATATATGTCATAATTCCTGTCAATTTCATTAGCAATGTAGAACGCTGCCCAAACGTTACGTCTGATAGGTTGAAGCGTTCCGCTCAGGGTGGAAGCGCCATGACAACTGGGCTGAAAGACTGAGCCCAATGTGCCCCGTAGCTGCCGTAAATAGCTATCATTTGCGATGATTCTCATCGCAAAATTATTGATCACCATGCCCTAGATGAGTCCACGTATAAGTACATTCTATATGGATCTGTCATGAAATTTGGAATAGGTTTGAGTTATCCCTAGGTACGGAGGATGTGTTATGCTGCGGTATTGCCGGCTGTGCAGAGGTTAGGGCGACAGTAGATGGTAGATCTGCTGGAATTTTCGATTGGGAAGCCAAGAACACAGGCATTTGATACACTAAGCTAATTGAAACTCAGGAGACACAGAGGGGTTGAGCATGGGCTTAATTCCCCTTTAGTTCCTCTCGTTTTAACGAATAGCATAGCATAGCCACTATTTTGTGCACTCAGTAGCGATGTGAATCCAAAACAGCCACTCGGTGTTAGGAAAGTGAAGTCCACAGGTAGCTTCTTGTTTATGACGATGGATGCCTTAGTCCTCTCTCAAATCCTCAATAAACTCCTAGGCGTGCTTCTACCGGGGTACTGGAAAGAGACCTTCAATAGGTATGCGCCGAAAGCATCTCTGTACATATGTCACATTGCGTCAGCGACGTACCCAGTGCGAGGATGTAGCCCCAAATATGAGTTAGGTAATTGCACACAACCCTCATTAAACAGTTACTTCAAATTTGCCAAGAGAAGTCTGTAATCGTTCGTTGGTGGCAGTGATTCACAATCAGCATCTCCAAATTAGACAAATACCGAAAGCCAGAAGGTGTAATTGTTGACTGATTGAATTCACTCACACGCAGGAACGTCAATTCGCCATGCGCTTAAACGCAGAATCTGTGATTGTTGACCGGTTGCAGGATTCCATAAGTGTCGAAATGCAGGATCTAAATAGTCGACTGGTTGCGACCCCAGATTCTGAGTGACCCCAAATTGGACATGGACAAATGTCGAACAGCAGAATCCGTGATTGTCCTTTGATTGCAGTGACTCATATACAGTGACGTCAAAGTTGACAAGTGTTGAAAGGCAGAATCTGTAATTGTTGACTGGTTGCAGTGACTCATATCCAGTGAAGTCAAAGTTGACAAGTGTTGAAAGGCAGAATCTGCAATTGTTGACTGGTTGCAGTGGCTCATATCCAGTGAAGTCAAAGCTGACAAGTGTTGAAAGGCAGAATCTGTAATTGTTGACTGGTTGCAGTGACTCATATCCAGTGAAGTCAAAGTTGACAAGTGTTGAAAGGCAGAATCTGTAATTGTTGACTGGTTGCAGTGGCTCATATCCAGTGAAGTCAAAGCTGACAAGTGTTGAAAGGCAGAATCTGTAATTGTTGACTGGTTGCAGTGACTCATATCCAGTGAAGTCAAAGTTGACAAGTGTTGAAAGGCAGAATCTGTAATTGTTGACTGGTTGCAG
>LVLI01000542.1:0-13868 GCA_001687465.1 Halocafeteria seosinensis
TTGAACTGGTGCTTGAAGAAACATCGCTAGTAGGAAATACTGACGAGCTGCTAGACGGAGAATCAGTCCTCGTTGAACTGGTGCTTGAAGAAACATCGCTAGTAGGAAATACTGACGAGCTGCTAGACGGAGAATCAGTCCTCGTTGAACTGGTGCTTGAAGAAACATCGCTAGTAGGAAATACTGACGAGCTGCTAGACGGAGAATCAGTCCTCGTTGCAGAGTGCGTTATTGTCGGAATGACCGCGCCAGAAGTGGAAGGAGAACCGGGTGCTGTTTTCGAGGTAGTACCCCGTGTAGGTGCAGGAGATTTCGATGCCTTACTTGATGTCGAAGCCGTTACTGTCACAGATCCACTAAACGTTGGAGATACTGAAACTGTTGAGGTAATCGACGGGCTAGGCACCGCATGTTCGGTGGTGATGTAGCGGAAACCCAGCACGGGAATTCCCTTATCCTCGTTAGTCTTTGCATTCACGTTATCCGTACAATGCATGGTCACCCCGTTGAGATTATCCGCCAGGCCGCTCTTGCCGGATACCCATATTTTCCCACATCCAGATTCCCGGGGCTGCCAATCGTTCAGGTTGTGATCCCTCAGTAGTTCATCGACGTCACTAATACCAGGTCTGAGATCATGGTTTTGCTTACCACTTCCGCTACTCTTTGCTGGTAATACTCCCAATAGGTACCCCTGAGCTACTCGTAAAGGAATAGAATCATTCAGCTCCAAGACATGCCTCTTCTCTTCCCCGCTTCCAGTTTGCTCCCCCAAGGGTCTACCAACTTCCATTTCATCCGTGGAGGTCAAATTGGCCTCGAACAGGGCTAATTTAAACTCTTCCTTCGCCCCAACACCAATCAACGCGGTTACACTTATATTTACAGCAGGTTCAAAATAATAACCCATCCACTGCTTTTCAATCTTGGGTTGCCCGTTTAGCTCGTCGTCCATGTAATCCCCCAGGTCCAGTGTTTTCTCCTCCGCTTTGTTTCCATCCACGTAGTTCTCCACCAGGATCATCAACATCACCAGAAAGATCACACATCGAAGCGCATACATGCCGGTGAAATCCTGTTCCATGATCCCTTTCTTGCACTTCGAAATCAACGCACTCAATCAGTCAGTCAGTCACTTATACAGCCGCGAAGTGCTGACGTACGCATGTCATGGCGCGCCTTCGAGGCGCCCTACTTTTCCACTTCCCACTCTTCGCTCCCTTCAGGGAGTCTGAAGATATACTCTGAGCTCCTTGTTACGTATGTACGGAGGCTTACACAGAGGAAGAAGCCTTTGAGGCTGCACGCCGCCAGCTTTGCTGCGGCGTTAGGAAGATCCAGACTTCCACGCTCGACGTTGTTTTCCCAACCTCCGTGACTAAATAAATGTTCATCGGCAATATGTAACTATTCTAGCTCTATTTTGTGTGTGTGTGTGTCTTCCTGGAACATGGATAGACCAAAGCCCGGCCAGGTTTTGTTGAAGGTTCCATATGCGACCTGGTACTGCGACTGCAGGTCCTGTGCCGCATCTCCGACTGCAGGAACAACTCCTTCAAGCAACTGAATGGGGACTCTAGTGTATCCCGTTGCTCCGCACCAGCAGGCGGAGTGTTTGGTGGGACGGAGGGGGGTTCGACTTGAAAGGCGCGAAATAGAGGTGGTTGTCTGTACAATAGACAAGTTCGCTGACCGAGGCTTTAAACATCATAATGTTCGATGAAATCACAACGGTTTTACGGAAATCAGGATGGTGCAAGGATGGGATTTGGGAAGAGTTTCAAGAATTAGCTCGGAAAACAAGGAATATGTCATCGGAGCTACTACCGTTGGGCTATTGCAATAGATCTTCTGCCAGCGATAACAAATCTAGCTCGGTTGCCTTCTCATCAAAAAGTAATTGGTGATAATCAGTTCCAGATCCCTCATGTAACTCGTAGCATACTGTGTTACTTTGATCAATGCACACTACTGCTGTACAAGAGTACATGACCACTGGGAGTATCGAAGACACAGAACGGCGGTCGATGCTTTCTCCAGCAGTAGCGTAGTCTGCATAGAGTCTGCATGCTACGATAGACCATGAAGCGTGTATCCTGACTGGAGCCACCCCAGCATCCGTTCTGACGCATCAACGTTACAGAAAGCTTGGCCATAATCAGTTTCCCACCCTTTTTCTTTTCCCAGACGGAAATCCATCATGGGCTCGATGTCATCTTGCCCGATTATTGAGAAATGAATGCTTGGCGGGATTACTCAAGCATGTGATGTTAACAAAAAATGAGCTATTATTAATTGATGTGCACATTTAGCTGTCTGGTGCGAGTTATTTACTGTAACCACGGGGCGACGAAAAATCTAACGGGTTAATATTGGTGCCGGAAACAGGAGATGGGGCTTGACTCTTTGTTCCGGAGCGATTAGTCCTGGACCTAGAATCTCTACTAACTTGCCTTTCCTCCTGCGTACTCGAAGAGGGGCGGTCGGCAAATCTCTTCGCCGGACGATTGTACCGTACGACTAATCCTGTACGAGTTGAAACCTCCTCTAGTCTTTGCATCGAACGTGCCGTCTCATTTCGGGTCTTTGACTTTCGTCTTCGTACAGTTCGTGGGGCGGCTCCCTTTCTCGGAGACGACAACGTTGAATCGTTTCGGCTGGATACAGGCGTAGCTTTGATGGGGGGCAGTGACCTCTCCCCCGAACGCAAATCACTTTTTCCAAATAGCGGATTGCCATGCGATGCAACCATGTCGTGTATATTGGCACTCTTTGAATGGCCTGTGCCATCCTTCGGTTGTAAACCAATACCCAGTTGATTGTCTTCTGTATGTGCGCGGAAACTCTTAAAACGCTCAGACACCTGTTTCCACTTCGCCCCAACCAAAGCCAGTTTCCTAGACAAGGCGAGAGATATCTTACTAGCCGCTCCGGGAATCAGAAGCACCATGACACTCGCAGCTGCCAGAACGAATATCATTTGTAATCCAGCCGTTACGTATTTAGGGGCCACAATAGACTGGTTGATTCTAGCTTCACCTTCATCACCAACCGGAAGCAGCAGGAGCCCAAGGTAAAAGTTCAGTGCGGAAACCATTATCATTAGGCCTTCTAAATGATTCAAAGAAGACGCATAAAAGGGGCGAAAATATGCCAAACAAATATATGAGAATAAAAGGATACCAGTTCCTAAGACCATTTGATTCACAGGACTGCTTGAAAACACTGCAACAATCAGTAGAAACAACTTCCGGAGCAAAACCAGAGGTTCCCACAGGTATCCATAACCGCTCAATCGAAATCCACCGACGAATTTTAAAAGTTCCTTGTACAGTTTTGGTGTCCTCGCTTTGCTATGCCACCAACGCAGGAACATTCCAACAAATATTGGTACGCCGAACACAAAGACGAACAGCGAGAAAAAACTCACTACCCGTAGCGTACCAAACTTTGAGCTTGATGTTTCTATCCCTATATCGATCCGAGCGCGACTAGAAGATCCAATCTGCTCCGAATGAGTGTCTAAACTCCTTAAGGTTACATCCGTTACCGCCATATGGATGAGGTTAAGTATTATGATCATCGAGAACATTGAATCCGTTGCCCAGCGGTTCGGGCGGAATTTTCGCTTCGAACGCTTCAACTCTACCATTGCATGAAGCAGCAGCAGTGTAGATATCAGAACGAACGGGCTTAGCATTACTGAAACGGCCACTTCGAACGCTGACGTGTCAGTGGCGCATCGTATGGGGGAGGCATTAGACGGATTCATCGTAGATGCCCGAGCGACACCATTCAACCACTCCAACGGTCCAACGAACGGACTAATTTCCATCTGATGTAAAACAGACGAAATCTGGAGATAGTCAATAAAGATTAAAAGCAAGCGTTTGAGTGATTCCCAATGTCCGTTGCGACTATAATAATCATGGATTAACTGCGCTCGCTCACGAGGATCAGCTACGTTTAGTACCTGAATATCGAGAATCCGCCGCGCTTTCCCAACTAACTTTTGAGTTTCCTCTTTGCTTTTACCCTGGGATTCCTTTTCCCACGCAGACTTTTTGGTTGAATATACCGTCAACGTAATCAAGATCATTAAGACAGCCACAGCACTCATGGCTGTTACAGTCCTATTTGAACGCCCCTTGGGGCATTTGGCACAGTTTCCATCCAACATTTTCAGGTAACCGATGTCACAATACCCACAAACTTCCCCATGATATCCCTCCCGACACTTTGTCACAAACGCACTTTGATTAACAATGCACGCCTCAGGAACGATACAGTGATAAAAAGCTACTGGTTCCCCTTCAACTAAGTTACTGACTAGTTCCTCTCTGTTTGATTGGTCGACGCTGACGGCGGAACAACTCTGACACCAATATCCAGCTTGCATAGACAGTCGTCCGCGTGAGCATTGCACACCTTTAGGAGGGCATTTGTGGCATTGGGTCGCTCCTACTAGGGAGAACGATCCATCTGAGCAAGACTCACAATGACCGGTATTTGACGCTATAGCTTGTCGTGTTCCTTCAGGACAAGGAACACATTCGTCCTCGTCATTCCTATAGTGTCCAGCTACACACAAGCACCCTGTACCAGCTTGGTCCTGGACTTCGTTCTTGAGGTTACAGTTTGCAGCCAAGGAAGTAAAGTTGACCGGGCTGTTGGAAATGGAGTCACCATTTAACGTAATGTCAAGCGATGCTCTACCGACAGATATAAACTGGAAACTCAGCTCAAGGGATGTTACCACTGTACCTTCGGTCAGACGGCTTGTACTTGTGTATCGTATCGGCTCCAGGCTCGTTCTCGCCTCCAGTGTCTTCAAATGCACTGAAAGAACTGGTAAGTCTCCGTCTGTAACAGCACCTCTACTTGAGTATTTCGCAGACGCATTGGGATACTGAAATGCATCACGTAGGTGCACGACCCCAACTATTGTATTCCGGACAGCGGACTGGTCGTCCGAAATCTCGAGAAACGAGTACAGACGTGTAGCCTCACCTGGAACAAAGTTCAGCTCTATGACCCTTCCTACACTGTCATCCATCACGCCCGAAGGCCCTGAGCGGCTGCCAATGTTAACATTGACCCCTACACTAAAATCTAAATGGAAACGCCCAGGCCTTACTTTCATAACATCTTCCTTAGACCCACTCTCTTGAAACCTCTTTAGCGGGAGCATCCGGGAAGGATATCCAACAGACAGTGTGAGATCACGCGAGGAACCGCGTGCCAAAGAGAAAGAGGAGGGCGTAAATGACATCCATGACGAAAGCTGCGAGCCGTTGCTTGTTTCTTTCGCTTGCAGCGGAACAATTTCGGTCGTGATATCAGATTGGTTCCTTGGCACTTTGTTCGACATAGACTCGTTGGAAATAGCTAATGAGAAATTGAAAGGCAGAACTTGAATAGTAGAAAGCTCGGTATTCACGATACTGATGCGGAGACGCTTCCGTTCAAGCGGCCGTAGTGGAACTTCGGTTGGGAACTGGTTGCATAGAAATACAGACGTAATTGTGAGACGGACCTCAATATGGACCTTTGATCCACACGTTAGATCGCAGGCTTTCTCTCTGGAGCCGGCTCCTCCTCTTATATCCCACGCATTTGTATGAATGCAAAGACAAGCACAGTAAAGCCCAGAAGCTTCAGTGTTGCGAGGAATCAATGTCACTTCAAGGGCAGACTCGTTCCCACCCGGAATGGAACCGTTATGACCACCTTCCACCCATGAGTTGATGCCCAGGGTATCGCCATCATCCAGGGCAACAGAGCTGTTCCAGTGCACTGGATAGTCTCCAGCATTGTATAGTCGCACAAACCTTCTTTCCTCATCCATGCTTGCACTTTTCTCAGACAATATTAGCGACGTACCAACAACAAGGATTCCCTGTTGGACATGCAGCTGGACTGGTAAGACTATATCTTCCTGTGAAACTGGAGAGAAAAAGAACCGAACTGTCAATTCCCCAAGCGTAACACCTTCGGGCAATGAGGAAACCATGAATTTGACCATGAAAGTGTCCTCGTAGCCGCTGCCTTCTATTGAGGAAGGGAACAAAACAATGTCTCGTAATGATGGAGAAACAAAGCAACTCCATTTGGTACCTTCCCCGGTTGAAATAGAAAGAGACTTCTCCACAGGTTCCAACGAACTAGCACCTCGGGCGACAGAAATATTGAATCCTTTAGGCCACACATTAGCATATTCCTGTTGTCGTTTGTCACCTTCCGCCGGAGGGGACGAAGGGCTTGACATTATAGTACTTGAAGGAGATTTCGATACCCGGGCCGTCGAAGAAGATGTTGGCGATAGTGGGGGCTTCAGAGAAGGATCACTACTTGCAGAAGGCGAATCTGAAGTTGTCTGAGATGCGAACGACGTTAAAAATAGAGAAGGAACCTCACTCTTCAATCGTACATCACCCCTAGTTGCGGAGAAAGAGGTAAATGAGACCAACGCGCTGCTAGTTGCCGTCGCAGATGCCGATGTGCTGGCGGTAGCCGAGGGAGAACCAGTAACAGAATCCGACCATCTAGCGGTTACCAAAAACGAAGCCTTTGGGGAATCCGAGCTACTAGTGGTGGTGGAGTACGAAGGTGACGCAGATTGCGAAGGGCTGCTGCTTGGTGAAGGAGGTGGAGTCAACGAAACCGATCCACTTGTAGATGCCGTTGGCGTGGCGGTCGCCAGAGGTGTCACTGATGCTAGGGTGGTGTTAAACGTGAAAGAGCAGTTGTCCACAACTGTATAATTGAATCCCAAAACTTGAGCAGTTCCATACGAACTAGAGAAACTCTCCTCTGTAAGGATCGTGCCCACTGCATCTTTGGGTCGACCTCCCTTAGAGGATACCCACACGTTTTCGGATCGGAGAGTAGTACGGCCGTGTTCGTTGTACGGCTCCCACGTCCGCAAGTGATGTTCTTCCATCATATCCTCTACACCAGTCAAGATGTTACCCTGCTCGTAAGTACTCGTGCCAAGAATCAATGACCTTCCGATAAAATAGCCTTGTGAAGCTCGCAAGCATGAGCTTGTTTCTAGTTCTGTAATGCGTTCTCCATCGCTTCCTGGTGGGCCTGTGGAATTCGCTACTACCTCATGAAGCTTGACATTCTCCCCTGTCAAGGTGGCAGTGAAGAGAGCAACGTGGTACTCAGGTTGACATTCACTAACTGCTGTCCCTCCAAGCAATGCAGTAACACTCATGTTTACTTCAGTCTCAAAATAGTAGCCAAGCCAGTTAGTCTTGGCGGCAAGAGTTGTGGCACCAGTGTAATCCCCAGTATTCAGCGTGTGTTCTCCGTCTGCTCCTGCCACAAAGTTTTTGACAAAGAGGGCACACAATACAGTAAAGCCAAATACATTCCATCGGGTTGTCCTCCAACTATTTTGCATCCCCAGGTACATCTGTACAAGCCAGGAACTCCTACCCATTCTGATCTAGCGCCACGTCCCGTTCAGAGTGCACAGTTTCATCCATTATATCCACCCTATAACGTCTCCTCTCCTCGTATCGTTCCGAGCCCCTCTCTCTAATCCGTCTTTCGTCTTGTTTCCTGACCACTTTCTTCCTTTTTCTTCGTTGCGGTTAAGTTCCTTGAGAAATCCCTGCCCCGCAATCGCTCCACGCCGACGTACCCGTTCTTCTGTACAAAGGTGACCATAAAATATTTCCAGGAAATAACAACTTCAGCTCTTTTGCATCAAGCCAAACATAGCCATGGAAATCGATAGACGAACTCACGAGGGGGCTACTGTTAACACGCCATTTCCTCCACTCGGAGCTTCTCGCTGCAGAGCACCTTGAAGCTTCTAGGATCGCAACAGCATTGCGACCAGGAACCTGTGCTCTGCGCCCGCCGGAACTTACAATTCCACACGGGAACTTCAGTTGCAAACTGCAGTTTTCCTTCCCGAAAAACGCCTGCGTCGATCTTGTTGGATCTCTACGTCGGAGAGCCGAAATTTTTGGCTTTGCAAAGCAATGATGATTGAAACGGGCACAACTTGTGCACACACGGAAATATGACTTACCGGTATGAGTCTAACCTACAAGAGTAGCAATGAAGTTGCCATCTAAAGCAGAACAATGACGGTAGATTAAATATCACCCCGTTCCTGCTTTTAATTTGTGATAGAGCAGTGCACGAGCGCCACTATTCACTACTACTGACTTTTTGGCGGCAGTAGTGCCGAAATTAACCCCCCGTGACGAAGCCACCGGACTTCGCGATACACAACGACACCAGATAACAAGCTGGGAAACAAAGAATCAGCTTGTCCGTCTCTCGTTTTCCGATTCTTTAGGCACTAGGACTGCTGACTGCAACGAATGTGTGATTGACTCTCCTTGGTCACACATGACATACCGGTAGGTGAAACGTCCCCTGCTCTACGAATTGAGCGAGCTCAAAACCGTATGACAGAACCAACCCCCAAGTGCAAACATCTTACACAATAGTGTGCAGACAGCTGAGCAAATTATATTAGGGGCTGACTCGCCAATACCCTTGATGCTGTACAGTATAATCGAGCTGCGCACCGCTCATCTTGAAGATAGAAAATCTCCCGTTGCTGAATTACGCTAATAGACTCGCTATGCCCCATCCCACAGTTAGCCACCAACGCTCCCACTTTTGCCACTTCGGGCATACCGCGGAAGTCCTAAGAGAGTGCCATAATTCGCTGACTCGTATAAGTACCTCCAATCGCATTGCTTCAGTACCGTTGAGCAATAACAAGCATCGGAAGACTGATCAAGCCTACCAATACGAGATATCTATCCAGTCCTTCCGTTGCGAGAATGCACTTTGCTCAGGGCATGACGACGGTGATAAGGAAGGGACACATCATCAACAATGATTTCCGGTATTCAGGCCAACTACAGTATGCCTTTATGGTTTCTACATCTCGGCAGTGAGTCACTTGACTCACTTCCTCCCTTCTCCAGAGGACCCGCAGTAGCAGCGTCCTCACTGTTGATCCCAACGTCACACTCGTGGTTCTCGACACAGAATCTCAACGCAAAAGCGACTATAATCTGGATTTTGGCCGGGCTTGTTCAAGTCGTCTCAACCCACACAGAGAGAGACTTTCAACATTGAAAAGGAAACGAAGACACGAAACGTGGACAAGTGATTATCTGCTTGAAAGAGCTGACTTCGAGTACCCGGAAACCACACACCACCGCGAAAAATGCCTATTAAAAACATGAGACAACCCTCTTTTCGAGGACTCAAGTCACTGGAGCAGGTACGTTGGTATATCGACATTTGTCTATTCAGCTCTAAGACGAGCCTTTGCCAAGTGTGTTACCTCGCACGCCTAGTATTGGCACTCGCTGAATTGCAGGGTAGAACTGTATTAGCCGAGTACATTTGGGTAGGAGGAAGCGGACTGGACTTGCGTTCCAAGACGAAAACTCTCCATGCTATACCAAATGGACCGGAGGATTGCCCTCTTTGGAATTTCGATGGATCATCCACGGGCCAAGCAGTTGGTGAAGATTCGGAGATCTACCTAAGGCCTATCAAAATTGTCCCTGATCCCTTTCGGGAATCCCCGAACATCTTGGTATTGTGTGAATGCGAAAACCCCGACGGAACACCAGCAATTGCTAACCACCGAAACGATGCCAAGAAGATCTTCGATAGGGATCCAAAAGCACGCCCCTGGTTCGGGCTAGAGCAGGAATACACCATGTTCGAAGATGATGGCCGTACTCCATTAGGATGGCCTAAGGGAGGATTCCCTGGGCCTCAGGGTCCGTACTACTGTGGTGTTGGAGCGAGGAATGCTTTTGGCAGAACTGTGGTCGAGGCTCATTACCGGGCATGCCTATATGCTGGTCTTGACATTAGTGGAGTGAATGCCGAAGTAATGGCTGGTCAATGGGAATTTCAAGTGGGTCCCTGCGAAGGCATTGATTCGGGAGATCAAGTCATGCTCGCTCGATACATTCTTGAACGAGTTACGGAAGAGGTTGGAGTCTGTGTTAGCCTCGATCCGAAGCCTATCCCAGGAGACTGGAATGGTGCCGGTTGTCACGTGAACTACAGCACGGCCTCAATGAGGGAAGCTGGAGGATACGATGTCATCCTAGAAAGCATGAAAAAGCTTGAGCTTAAACATGAGGAGCATATCCGAGTCTATGGTTCCGGGAATGAGCGCCGACTCACAGGACATCACGAGACAGCAAGTATGCAGAGTTTTTCCTTCGGAATTGCAGATCGTGGAGCATCTGTTCGCATCCCCCGTTTTACCGAGAAAGACGGTCGTGGATATCTGGAGGATCGAAGACCAGCGTCCAACATTGATCCCTATATTGTTACGGCCAAAATCTTCCAGACAACCCACCTCGAATAATGCCCGCTACAACACCTCAGCCTTACAAAGAAAATCAAATGATAACATCTCCAGCAGGCAGTGTTTGCTTTTCAATTTGTAGACTTACGAACCAGCGGTCGTATGATTGAATGGTTCAGTTGGAAGCCGATAGGAACGGTGCCGGGCTATCAATTTTCTTGGTCTGTGCTTAAACGGGGAGCGCCGACCTTGCTGCAGGTTTAAGTTGCCATACATTTCATACATGTTCCTGATAGAAAGAGCAGACTCATGTCTGTTTTGCGCCGTGTTTTTATCCTGCGCCGGAGCTCTACGGCCATGACTCGTGTGTGTCAGAGTGTCGCGCGAGTTATACCGCACTCTCTTCCGCTCATAAGACATTATACACTCGCCTGATGGACCACTCGTAGGTCTTGAAGAACTAGAATAATCTCTATCTTGATCCATGGGTGTATTCTGGAACATGCCCGCAGAATCATTGCTCCTATGTGCCAAAGGGTTGATGGAGTGAAGCTGGGTTCTAGGCATCACAGGGGACGTTGACGCGAAACGGAACTCTGATGGGCTCTTCCGAGATAGCCAGCATCTTTTGCATACGCGAAGACGCAGTAACACTGGTCTTACGTTCCTTGCTATGACATCCTTCAGTTTTCGAAATGCTCCCGGAACTAGTCTCGAGGCTACTCCAACTAATATTACACCATACAAAACCTGCAGGAGTATTGATAAGATCTCCGCGCTAAAATTCGTAATGCTTACTAGTAGGTTGCTGGAATCATCAAACGGAAAAAGCAATATGCCTATGTAGCAGTTACCAGCAGAAACCAGGATGAGTAACCCTTCCACCAAATTAAGTGACGGCTCGCGGTACGGTCGGCATAACGATAAGCCAATATATGACATTAAGAGAATAGCACTTGCCCACACAAGCTGATTTAGAGGCCCTTCCACAAAGACAGATACAACCAACAACAGAAGCTTCCTGATAAGTGTAAACGGCTTCCACAAAAAGCCCAACATCTTCAGTCGAAAACCACCAACAAACTTTAGAAATTCTTTGAACAGTTTTGCAGTTTTCGCCCTCGAATACCACCAAAGGAGGAACACGGAGACAGAAAGAGGTAAAGCAAACACGAATAAGAAAAGCGATGCAAAGCTTGCAATTTGCAAGATTCCGAATTGAGCATCACTGGTTCTGAGTGTGACATCCAGCGCGGATCGTCTAGACCCTAATAACAATTGTTCTCGGACGTCCAGGCTTCTGAAGGTCATTTCAGTGACAGCCACATGCAGCAGGTCCAATACCGTAATGAGAGAAAGGATGGAGTCCGTCACAAATCTATGCCTTCTAAATTTTCCTTTCGAGCGCACAGCTTCGATAACAACATGGAGAATCAGTATGAAGGCAGAAACTGGTAGCGGACTGATCATGACACTAAGTGCGATCTCATACAACGAAGTACCCGTAGCGCACCTGATCTGTGGGATGTCCGAGGGATTGAACGAAGACGCTTCTGAGCTAGACTCTATCCACCCTAGTCTATCGGAAAAAGGCTTTATTTCTAGCTGCTGCAATATCGATGAGACCTGCAAGTAGTCTACAAGCATTAGCAATAGCCGCTTGAGGGATTCCCACTGGCCATTGCGGGTGTAGTAACTGTAAATCAGTAAAGCTCGTTCGCTGTCGTTGGAAACATCAATCCGATTATTCTTTTTATCAGCCACATAGGGCGGGTTGCTCTCAGCGTATAGCTTAGCGACTGGATTCAACACGATATTAGGATTGTATACCGCTTGACTTTCCCGATCAGTCTTAGCTTCCTTTTCCCAGGCCGACTCTTTTGCAGAATGAATGGCAATGCTAGCAACGCCAATGAGAACGAATGTACCAGACAGTGCAGTAGTAATCATGGCTCTACGCTCATCGTGGCACGGTACACACTCGCCACTCAGCATTTTCAGGTGGCCTTCCTGGCAAGTCCCACAAACCGGCCCCTCGTGACCTTTTGCACACTTGGTCGAAAATGCCGTGGCATTGACAATGCATGCGCTCGGGGATTCGCATAGGAGGAGCGACGTGGACTCGGCGGACGCTCGCAGAGCAGTTGAGGTAATCCAGTCTATCCTCTTACTTCTACTCATATTTTCTTGCGAGCAAGTATCGCACCAATATCCTGGAAGCAGTCGAAGGACGCCATAACGGCACGATACCCCAGAGTTTGGGCACGCATAGCACGAGGATGCTCCAGTCATCGAGAACATCTCTTCCGCACAAGGCTGACACGTCTGCGAATTCGATCTACTCTGAAATGTTCCTTCGCCGCATGGCACGCATTGGCTCCCTTTGAACTCTGCTCGACGATATCCGTCCTTGCACAAGCAAGAAGTGCCAGATTGATCCGGTACTTCATTCTCGCTGCACTGAATCGGTGCCGATGTTATCTTTGTAGGCATGCCATCGATAGCATTGCCGCCAATTAGGATATCCAAACGGACTTGCCCCACACCGACGCACTCAAGTGAAAACACAAGTTCTGTAACATTGGATCCAGTTGTTAATCTTCTATCCGGTAGAAACACCACTGGTTGCGAAATCTGGCGGCTATTCAGTACCTTGACGTCAACCGTAAGCAGTCCTTTCACATGAACAGTGCTGACTGGAATCGACTCTACATATACTGCATTCGCTGGTCCAAATCCGAAGTCATCATTTAACATCAGCCGTCCAGTGATCGTTTTCCCTACCGATGCATTTCGGGAAGAAAGAGCTATTTCGGAATTCTGCGAGCTGGCTACGCCGGGAACAAACTCCACTGCCAAAGAGTGATGCACTGTGCCGTGTCTCGTAGCAAGACGTGGGTGGGATGCCACAAGTTCTACGTCCAAATCAAATTCGATGGCGAATAAACCAGGAGTCACTCCGATCATTGGAGAGTTACGAGACAAAAGGGACAAAAACGGAGAAGCATACTCCAGGGTAAACTCCAATGTCCGAGACGCTCCGCGTCTAAGCGAGACATTTAACGGACTCACTAATAACCATGGCGAGAGTCTTGCACCACCTTCCACTGTATAAACACCAAGGGGGAACGTCGCCGAGGTAGGGGGTGAGCCATCGATTCGGGACTCATTTAGTGTATCCAACAAGAAGCTGTGGGCTCTTACTTCAATCGAGGTAAACTCAGTATTTACTAGGCTGATTGCTAGATGCTTAGTTTCATGCGGTCGTACTAGGACTGTGTCTGAAAATTGGTTACATAGGAATACGGACGTAACCAAGAACTCAACGCGAACATGTACGACGCCCAACAAGGCACGCTTTTGGAAGGATCTCTTCTGAGCATGATTCACGCTATCTCGGACTTCCCACGCATCCGTGTCAAACCGGATCCATCCAGTAAATATCCCCAAAGAGTCTGTATTTCTCGCAAACAGTGTAACCAGAGCAGACCTCTCCTCCCCGGCTCCAATTTGACCACTTGTCTCTACTTGAAGCCATGTGTTCCGA
>LVLI01000543.1:0-10050 GCA_001687465.1 Halocafeteria seosinensis
CGTGTTAAGGTAGTCTCCATGCTCAGACACATGGGTTGTGTTACTGAAATCTCTAGTGGGCGATTCAGTGCCAAAGTCTACCAACCTATACTGTACCGTCTAGCTTGGAAGAGGAGGAAGCTGGGCTATCTGTCACATATGTGTGTGTGGAAGCTAGCTGAAATAAAGCTTCAGCTTCCGTTCTTGTCACTGGATGGATCAATTTCAGCGAAGTATGGACCTTTATTCTAACAAACCAGACTGATACACTCTGAATTGTGTGCCTCCTATCGGCCCAGGTTGAAGCATACAGTAGTCGCAAACCTTGCATAAACGATGCCCTACAGAACGAAATTGTGATCCCATTTGGGTACGTATCAGCAGCAAACTGTTTTGTCTATCGCATTGATGGCCAGATCTTACCTAGTAGTGTCCACAGCGGAGCATACGCTCACCAGCGCCACCCATGCTCAAAGGCTCTGACACAGCGGAATACTCCGCTGCAAACTGGGACGAATTAGAGACTGTGTGAGCCCCTCAGAAACCCGTAACAACGATTAATACTTACTTTGATGTCTTATCTTACCAAAACATGCCTTCTTGGTTGACTGTTATGCGGCAATGTTGAGCTCTAAAACTCGGGAGATCCGCAAAGTTACGCGTTCCTCAGGCAAAAAAGACGCACTTTTGGAAGGGCACAACAACGCACTTCCAGGGCGAATTTGGACCGGCAATTTTGCTTATTTACAGAGAAATGGCCGAAGAGCATAAAAAACGCACTGGACGGGTATGGAAATAAGTATTGAGCAAGTGCTAAGTGCTTATAGTGACCAGTAAAGTTTCGCAATCGGGTGTGTTCGCCCACCCCGATTCTGTCGGCAAAGCGGGAAATTTAACTCTGGTGCTCTGAAAAGACGGCATTTGCAACAGCTTATTACTTAGCTTCTAAGAGGAATTAAGTCTCTATTCTTTTTGTTCTGGATAGAAAAGAGCTTAGTTAGTATACTGAAGCGACACTGGAGTCTTGAAATTGACTGGAAGCCTTCGATATTGACCACGTAAGGGCCATGAAACTTACGCAAACGAGCCGTTTTGAAGCCCGTACTTGGCTCAGTCGTCACTCAAGAGGAAGAGGAGAAATAAGACGTACAATGATATAGTTGGAATCGCAATGATATTATCTATCGAATGGTGGTACCCGCACGTTGCCATACTAGTTGTGGAATGAGATCCATTTTTGGCGATCGCCATTTTTTACCCGGACCCGCACGGGTAAAGTGTCCGGAACCTCGGGTGGGTCACACTGGAGGTATTGTCAACATCTCTGATTGCTGGTCGAGTGGAAGGTTAGCATCAGGCAACACGGGAGGAATTTGCGGTGTGCTTGCTGGCAGAGACGGAGGTCAGGTGTTTATCACCAATTCCTATTCGATGGGCGATACCGTTGGTTTTGATGCCGGTGGAATTGTCGGGGGAGAAGCTGGCTTTGACAATGGATATGTGTATATTCAGGGGTGTTATTCCAGTGGGAAGATCCAAGGAGTCGCCAGTGGTGGAATCGTCGGAGACGGTGCGGCGCAAGGGGATGGAGTTGTCAGAGTCATTCAATGCCACAGTACCGGAGACATTTCAGGACAAGGGGCAGGTGGTATATGTGGTTCATTTGAGCATAATGATGTAGACGGTAAATCATTTGGGAAAGGGTCCGTGTATATCTCGCAATCATATTCTGAAGGCCAAATTGACGGAAGTGGGAGTGGGGGTATCATGGGAAAAACGCTGGTCGGGATGGTTTGGCAGAGATACGCGAATGCTACTCCACAGGAGATATTTCTGGGTGGCACAGCGGTGGTATCACAGGAATTCGGGCAGGGTTTGATGATGGAATCGTTACTATCATAAACTGCTATAGTAGGGGGGAAATCCAAGGGAGCGGCAGACAAGGAGGCATATGTGGTGGTGGCGCACAAGGCAATGTAACGATCACCAACTCATACGCCGCGGGCGAGATTGGTAACCCCAATGCGGGAGGTATTATAGGGAGTATATCGTCTCTCGCAAACTCCATCAGTGTCAAATATTCAGTATATAATGGAGGTAGCGACAAGATGGTAGGGGATGGGGAGACAAACCTTGACTTAGAAGGCAATTCGCACAACTTGGAGAATATTACAGGTCAGCTGTACCATCTCCCCGAACCAAATGGTTGGCCCAATGCCGTATGGGCTATAAATGGCACCGATGAGCTCCCTGTATTACGCTTTCAGCTCCCAACGCCAAGCCCCAGTGCGTCGTCTACGGCTTCAATCACCTCATCGCCCTCGTCGACGAGCACTCCCAGCGGGACAGCTTCCAGGACGATGACTGCCACTCCGTCAAGGACAACGAAGAGGACTGAGACTGCTACTTCGACAATGAGTCCGAGGAGCAATACGCCTAGGGCAAGCCGAACTCGAACGGCTTCAGCCACGGAGACATCGAGCAGCACTCATACTGGAAGTGCAAGTCCTACCACCTGTACTTCTACTGCAACGGCTACTGGAACAGCGACTGTGACCCAAACATCGACTTCGACCGAAACGTCAAGTACGAGAACTGCCGTTTGGAAGTCGAGTGGAATTCCTCTTGAAGCAAGTTGGATGACTCCAACAGCGCCATCATCAGAGGCTCCTAGTAGGGAAATCAGTACGCGAGCTGCAATCACAGGAACCGAACGCCCTTCAACCGCTGTCTCATCAAGAAACGTTTCCGCGCACAACAACGAGGTATACCATGTGCAAACGACTCGAGACGGAAGGATGAAGTTGCCTGTCAAGAGAGTTTTGTGCGAAGCGTCACCGTCGTGACAGAGAAACACCTTGCGCCACCAGACGTCCGCGTTTCTAAAGAACATTTGCGATGAGAAATCACCCTGAATGGAACTGATGTGAGTAACGAGGGTAGATGGACTTACTTGGCGTCGTTCTTGAAGCTGCTACTGGTGCCATCAGATCCACACACAGCAGATTGTGTACGGAACATACAACTCGAGAACGGTCACTGCAAACGACACCTAGAGAGAATTCCGAAACTGGAAGGCGTGGCTAGAAGTTATTGGCAGATCCCCGCCCGTCGGCAAATGCTGACACTTGAGCTACTACAAAGCCTGCGGAGGATATCAAGGGGAGCCCCCGAAGACTGTGTATGTTGTCTCGGTTATTCAGTCATAGTCATATATTTCGCTTGGAACTTGCTTGCTCCAGCACGGATGGTAGATGTATTGGAGTCTCCCGAATCGGAGTCCCGATTCGGAGTAGTGTTGTCGTGTTTATCGGAGTCAGGTTCGTCTGGAAGGTGGGCTGCCACCAAAGAAGGGTTTACTATCTATGTACTGGGTGATTCGCTCAGATGACTGAATTGAGTGGCTATGCACATGATGCTCGACCAATGAAGAGTGGCCGCACTGAGTCTTGAAATGCATCTCGAGTTATACTTCATCCAATATATATGGCGATGATCATCTTGCTTTGCGACAGACCAGTACTGGAAATACGCGGAATGGCTTCGCGCGAGAGACTTGAATAGAACGGAACCAAAACCTCATTGTGCTGACCGACAGACTGAGGGGAGAGTAGAAGACGTCATTTTCCCAGCATTCTTTTATTCTTATTTGCGCATCTGCCTTTATTTGCGTGGTTTCCGAGAATTGCACCTACTGCTCTACTTCTTCCCCGGAAAAATAAACCCCCGATAAGAACATAATCAGATGCATGCTGTTTCAAAGTACTTCCACTATACTTCCTGCTTTCCTCCGTCAATCTGCATCGCATACCTGGTCGAGGCCCAGTTCTCAGTTCTTCCGAGCGGGGCCTGGTTGGCTAGTTGGTGATGGTTTACCAGTGGACGGGATTCCGGAGAGAGCCTTTCGAGAAAAAAAAAGACAGACACACATATGGTATATATATATATACCATATACACCAGTGGGATTGTAATTGTGGATGAATTGAGAGAGCTAGGTAAGAGAGATACAGTGTGTTGTCGTCGGCAAGGCAAAGGGTGCTGAAGACGCGGTTTTCCACGTTTTTCTTGATACATTTTGGGGTGCTTTTTTGGATTGCAGATACACTGCCACAATAACATTGGCAAGATCACAGGGAGACTGTGTCGTATCTCGCTCCTCGGTCTGTGGAAGAGGTATCAGGCCAGCATTCTGGGCCTGCGAACTCTGGACGCACACAGGAAACGTACTTCACCCACATACTCTAAGCATATATATATATATATATGCAACGACTACTGTGTGGTAGTGTACTAAACCTGGACTGGCTCAACTAATCTGTGTGGACTAAATGCTTTCTTCTATGTGCTTGATGGATCATTTTGTTGGAGTGCCACGGCTACGGTGGGACGGACGATTGCTACCTACGTACACAATGAATTAGGCGATGTCTTCTCGCTCTAGAGCTGCAGTATATCTTCCAAAACATTCCTTTACGGTTTTGCTGCCGCTTTCCAGTCATGTCATTGACTGGCACTGAGGAGTGAAAGTGGAGGATTGCTCAAACGGAAAACAGAACTTCTGGAACTTGTGAGGAGCGCTCTCCTGACCATTATGATGCATTTGAATGGCCTTCTGAACGTATGTGCTTGGGGATGTCTCTTACGAGCCATGCAAACTCAAAATTACCGATTCGTGAAGCATTCAACTATCTTGAGTGTCCTAGAGGTGCTCGCATTCCACTGGGCTGTCGTTGCAGCCATCTGCTGTACATGCTTCGGAGTAGTAAAGACTGCTGACCTACGGGACAGCATTGTTGCTGGTGAGAGGCAACTTTGCCTGACGTATCATCAACCCACGGAAATGTTTGAATTGACGTGTAATTTGGGTCCGGAGAACTTTGGAGATTTAAGCAATGCTGCTTATCTCACTCTCCGTGCCAACGAAGTGTTCGAAGGGAATGGCCACTCTATAAACCTAAAGGGACTTGATAGTTTTGATGGCTTCTTTGCGATTGCGTCAGATGGAAATGACACAGTAGACTCGTTTGAGAAGGCTCCCGTGATTCGCAATTTGCATATGAAGAATGGACAAACCAGTCTTGAAGGGGGATTCATTATTCGCAAGTTGCAGAAGTATTTTATTGTCGATTCATGTAGCTCCTCTGGGACAACCGGGGGTGGTGGCATATGCGGATATTCATGCGGAGGAAACGGAGGGCAGATCAAAGTCGTAAATTGCTCTTCCGCAGGGGATGTACAGTAGTCTCCGACGGAGCTGGTGGGATTACAGGAGCACGGGTGGGTCACACTGGAGGTATTGTCAACATCTCTGATTGCTGGTCGAGTGGAAGGTTAGAATCAGGCAACACGGGAGGAATTTGCGGTGTGCTTGCTGGGAGAGACGGAGGTCAGGTGTTTATCACCAATTCCTATTCGATGGGCGATATCGTTGGTTCTGATGCCGGTGGAATTGTCGGTGGAGAAGCTGGCTTTGACAATGGATATGTGTATATTCAGGGGTGTTATTCCAGTGGGAAGATCCAAGGATCTGCCAGTGGTGGAATTGTCGGAGACGACGCGGCTCAAGGGAGTGGTGTTGTCAGAGTCATTCAATGCCACAGTACCGGAGACATTTCGGGAACCTTTGCAGGTGGTATATGTGGTTCATTTGAGCATAATGATGTAGACGGTAAATCATTTGGGAAAGGGTCCGTGTACATCACGCAATCATATTCTGAAGGCCAAATTGACGGAGTTTGGAGTGGAGGTATCATTGGGCGTTTTGCCGGTCGGAATGGTTCGGCAGAGATACGCGAATGCTACTCCACAGGAGATATTTCTGGAAACCTAAACGGTGGTATCACAGGAATTCGGGCAGGGTTTGATGATGGAGTCGTTACTATCATTAACTGCTATAGTAGGGGGGAAATCCAAGGGACCGGCAGACAAGGCGGCATATGTGGTGGTGGCGCACAAGGCACTGTGACGATCACCAACTCATATTCCTCGGGCGAGATTGGTAACCCCAATGCGGGAGGTATTATAGGGAGTATATCTTCTCTCGCAAACTCCATCAGTGTCAAATATTCAGTATATAATGGAGGTAGCGACAAGATGGTAGGGGATGGGGATACCAACCTTGACTTAGAAGGCAATTCGCACAACTTGGAGGATATTACAGGTCAGCTGTACCATCTCCCCGAACCAAATGGTTGGCCCGATGCCGTATGGGCTATAAGTGGCACCGATGAGCTCCCTGTATTACGCTTTCAGCTGCCAACGCCAAGCCCCAGTGCGTCGTCTACGGCTTCAATCACCTCATCGCCCTCGTCGACCAGCACTCCCAGCGGAACAGCTTCCAGGACGATGACTGCCACTCCGTCAAGGACAGCGACGAGGACTGAGACTGCTACTTCGACAATGAGTCCGAGGAGCACTACGCCTATGGCAAGCCGAACTCGAACGGCTTCAGCCACGGAGACATCGAGCAGCACTCATACAGGAAGTGCAAGTCCTACCACCTGTACTTCTACTGCAACGGCTACTGGAACAGCGACTGTGACCCAAACATCGACTTCGACCGAAACGTCAACAAGTACGAGAACTGCCATTTGGAAGTCGAGTGGAACTCCTCCTGAAGCAAGTTCGATGACTCCAACAGCGCCATCATCAGAGGCTCCTAGTAGGGAAATCAGTCCCCGAGCTGCAATCACAGGAACCGAAAGCCCTTCAACCGCTGTCTCATCAAGAAACGTTTCCGCGCACAACAACGAGGTATACCATGTGCGAACGACTCGAGACGGAAGGATGAAGTTGCCTCTTAAGAGAGTTTTGTGCGAAGCGTCACCGTCGTGACAGAGACACACCTCGCGCCACCAGACGTCCGCGTTTCTAAAGAACATTTGCGATGAGAAATCACCCTGAATGGAACTGATGTGAGTAACGAGGGTAGATGGACTTACTTGGCGTCGTGCTTGAAGCTGCTACTGGTGCCATCAGATCCACACACAGCAGATTGTGTACGGAACATACAACTCGAGACCGGTCACTGCAAACGACGCCTAGAGAGAAATCCGAAACTGGAAGGCGTGGCTAGAAGTTATTGGCAGATCCCCGCCCGTCGGCAAATGCTGACACTTGAGCTACTACAAAGCCTGCGCAGGATATCAAGGGTATGTGGTTCGTTCACCGATGAGCCCCCGAAGACTACATGTATGTTGTCAGTCATAGTCATATATTTCGCTTGGAACTTGCTTGCTCCAGCACGGATGGTAGATGTATTGGAGTCTCCCGATTCGGAGTAGTTTTGTCGTGTTTATCAGAGTCAGGTTCGTCTGGAAGGTGGGCTACCACCAAAGAAGGGTTTACTATCTATGTACTGGGTGATTCGCTCAGATGACTGAATTGAGTGGCTATGCACATGATGCTCGACCAATGAAGAGTGGCTGCACTGCATCTTGAAATGCATCTTGAGTAATACTTCATCCAATATATATGGCGATGATCATCTTGCTTTGCGACAGAACAGTAGTGGAAATACGCGGAATGGCTTCGCGTGAGAGACTTGAATAGGGTGGAACCAAAACCTCATTGTGTGACCGAGAATTGCACCTACTGTTCTACTTCTTCCCCGGAAAAATAATACCCCGATGAGAACATAATCAGATGCATGCTGCTTCAAAGTACCTCCACTATACTTCCTGCTTTCCTCCGTCAATCTGCATCGCATACCTGCTCGAGACCCTGTTCTCAGTTCTTCCAGGCGGGCCGGGTTGGTTGGTTGGTTGGCGATGCGCTCCCGCCGGTTTAACAGCGGACGGGATTCCGGAGAGAGCCTTTCGAGAAAAAAAAGGCACACACACACATATATGGTATATATATATATATACAYATTTATACGGTATACCTATATATATTGTACCGTACGTCCAAATACACCAGTGGGATTGTAATTGCGGATGAATTGAGAGCTAGGTAAGAGAGATATGTTGTCGTAGGCAAGGCAAACGGTGCTGAAGACGCGGTTTTCCATCTTTTTCTTGATACATTTTGGGGTGCTCCTTTTGATTGCAGATACACTGCCACAATAACATTGGCAAGATCACAGGGAGATTGTGTCGTATCTCGCTCCTCGGTCTGTGGAAGAGGTATCAGGCCAGCATTCTGGGCCTGCGAACTCTGGACGCAAAAAGGAAACGCACTTCTCCCACATACTCTAAGCATATATATATATATGCAACGACTACTGTGTGGTAGTGTGCTAAACCTAGACTGGCTCAACTAACCTGTGTGGACTAAATGGTTTCTTCTAGGTGCTTGATGGATTTGATAGAAGCATTTTGTTGGAGTGCCACGGCTACGGTGGGACGGACGATTGCTACCTACGTACACAATGAATTAGGCGATGTCTCCTCGCTCCAGAGCTGCACTAGACCTTCCAAAACACTCTTTTAGGGTTTCACTGCTGCTTTCCGGTCATATCATTGACTGGCACTGAGAGTGAAAGCGGAGGATTGCTCAAACGGAAGACAGAACTTCTGAAACTTGTGGGGATCCCTCTCCTGACCATTATGATGCATTTGAATGGCCTTCTGAACGTATGTGCTTGGGGATGTCTCTTACGAGCCACGCAGCCTCAAAATTACCGACTCGCCAAGCATTCAACTATCTTGAGTGCCCTAGAGGTGCTCGCATTCCACTGGGCTGTCTTCGGAATCGTCTGCTGTACATGCTTCGGAGTAGTAAGGACTGCTGACTTACGGGACAGCATTGTGGCTGGTGAGAAGCAACCTTGCCTGACATATCATCGACCCAGGAAACTGTTTGAATTGACGTGTAATTTGGGTCCGGGCAACTTTGGAGATTTAAGCAATGATACTTATCTCACTCTCCGTGCCAACGAAGTGTTCGAAGGGAATGGCCACTCTATAAACCTACAGGGACTTGATCGTTTTGATGGCTTCTTTGCGATCGCGTCAGATGGAAATGACACGGTAGACTCGTTTGAGAAGGCTCCCGTGATTCGCAATTTGCATATGAGGAATGGAAAAACCAGTCTTGAAGGGGGATTCATTATTCGCAGGTTGCAGAAGTATTTCATTGTCGATTCATGTAGCTCCTCTGGGACAATCGCTGGAACCTCGTCTACCGCAGTAGGGGGTGGTGGCATATGCGGATATTCATGCGGAGGAAACGGAGGACAGATCAAAGTCGTAAATTGCTCTTCCGCAGGGGATGTAGTCTCCCAAGGAGCTGGTGGGATTACAGGAGCACGGGTGGGTCACACTGGAGGTATTGTCAACATCTCTGACTGCTGGTCGAGTGGAAGGTTAGAATCAGGCAACACGGGAGGAATTTGCGGTGTGCTTGCTGGCAGAGACGGAGGTCAGGTGTTTATCACCAATTCCTATTCGATGGGCGATATCGTTGGTTCTGATACCGGTGGAATTGTCGGTGGAAAAGCTGGCTTTGACAATGGATATGTGTATATTCAGGGGTGTTATTCCAGTGGGAAGATCCAAGGATCCGCCAGTGGTGGAATCGTCGGAGACGACGCGGCTCAAGGGAGTGGTGTTGTCAGAGTTATTCAATGCCACAGTACCGGAGACATATCGGGAACCTTTGCAGGTGGTATATGTGGTTCATTTGAGCATAATGACGTAGACGGTAAATCATTTGGGAAAGGGTCCGTGTACATCACGCAATCGTATTCTAAAGGCCAGATTGACGGAGTTTGGAGTGGAGGTATCATTGGGCGTTTTGCCGGTCGGAATGGTTCGGCAGAGATACGCGAATGCTATTCCACAGGAGATGTTTCTGGACAGCAAAGCGGTGGTATCACAGGAATTCGGGCAGGGTTTGATGGTGGAGTCGTTACTATCATAAACTGCTATACTAGGGGGGGAATCCAAGGGACCGGCAGCCAAGGCGGCATATGTGGTGGTGGCGCACAAGGCAATGTAACGATCACCAACTCATATTCCTCGGGTGAGATTGGGAGCTTCACTGCGGGAGGTATTATAGGGAGTATATCGTCTTACGCAAACTCCATCAGTGTCAAATATTCAGTATATAATGGAGGTAGCGACAA
>LVLI01000544.1:0-33982 GCA_001687465.1 Halocafeteria seosinensis
TGTTTTGGTTGGAAGTACTAGCACGAACATAGCTACCTGTGTCAAACGCGAAGTTTACATACAAAGTATTTGCGCAGCAGCTACTGTACATAGCAATTCCATGTTATTGAGCAGTGGTTGAGCATTAAAAGCGGTATATATTATCGAATGTCAGTTAGATGGCTGGTCACCGGTTTGTATGCGGTATTGCTCTTCTGCTACTTGTTGCATCTGTTCTCGAATAAACTCGGGGTCTATGCCGGATAGATAGCGTCACTTCATTTCTGAAAAACGTCAAGACTTGAGCAACCCAAATTGTTTCGGGATAGTCGTTATATTCTCCTTTCAGGTGCTCCGAGATCGATACCTTTCTTCGGAAATTCTTCCCCAAATAGAGGGGTAGCGAGAGTGCTTATGACTTGCTTTATAGCTTTCCGTGTGGTCATGAAGTTGTTGCCAACTACCGGGTATCAGAAGATTATTACCCAGGCGATCCGGCGAGGGAGTCAACGGCAAGACTGTGACATGTTTGTCCACATCCACAGTGAGAGTCGCAATGTACGTATCCGTGTGACGAATTCGGTGAGCTCAATATACCGGTAGACCTGTCCCGGTGGCACAGGCATTCATAGCTACTCAGGAGGTTTCTTCGCTCTACTAAATACTTGATTCGGTCCGTAAGAGAATGATCGTTGATTTCATTGCAGTCTATATTGATAAAAGTCAATGTTGTATTGACCAGCAAGGCATCCACCAATTGTTGAGCTCCTGTTGCACCGATTTGATTCCCTCCTAAATCAATCGCAGTCAATGTCGTATTGACCCGCAGGGCATCTGCCAAATGTTGAGCTCCTGTATCCCCGATTTCATTCCTGTATAAATAAATCTCAGTCAATGTCGTATTGACCCGCAAGGCATTTGCCAAATGTTGAGCTCCTACAGCACCGATTTCATTCAATCGTAAATCAACCGTCGTTAATGTCGTATTGACCCGCAAGGCATCCGCCAGATGTCGAGCTCCTGTAGCACCGATTTGATTCCCTCCTAAATTAATTTCAATCAAGTTCGTATTCTTTCCCTCCCGCAAGGCATCTGCTATGTTTTTTGCATCTTTGTCATCCAGGTTCTTGCACCAGAGATCCACTCCTGACTTCCTATACTCCGGATCATTTCGTCGAATCCGTTGAATACTCGTCTGGACCTCTTCTTCATCGTCGACGTCCCTCTTGCTGTTCGATGCTCCATTACCCATTCTAGGGTCAGTAGGGTAGGGGAGGGTATCGCAGCCTACAGTACCCTTTGTTGTGCCGTGCTGAGTGGCTTCACCTCAGATAAACCAAGCAACCAACAACCCATATGATACATACATAGTAGTATACATACAATGCAGGCAGGCAGGCAGACTGTCTGGTAAAAATAAATGCCTGATAAAGTGCCAATCCTGTGTATGGTACACAGTGTACCTGTCCGCACCGAACGGTCCGAACCCCTTTGAAGAAGGGATCCTGTGCAGCAGCAGCCATGGTCATGGTGTGGTATAAGTAGGCAGGCACATTGCGATCCGGGAAAGAAAGGAAGGGAATGTACTGGAAGAAGAGGGCCATGGGGGAATGCATCGCAACTTCGTTCGTGTCTATTGACTTTAACGTAACGCCAGGTTGTCTGCTCAATTCAGAGAGGTACCTGTACGGAAAATTTTGTACTTCGAGGCAAAACTTAAACTTAGGACGAGGAAGCGAGCAACTTGGCCCTCTGGACTGAACGGCTCTCTCACTCTCTTGCTTCGCTGCTTGTTTGTCCTAGGATTCATAGCCACACTACTTACTTGGTAGTTGCTGCTTGCTGGTATATGGCGAAAGGAACCGGTAAAGCCTTTCCCCTCGGAAGAACTTGGATATGTCGCAACCAAAAACCTTCAACCAGCCATGAAGAATGGCCCAATCCTAGCAAGACGTCTCTGTCAGGCAGCTGTGTCTGGCCGGCTTTTTGGGCTACACAGCAGTTTAGTTTTTCCAGTCTTAAAGCTTTCTTTCAGCATGGTCTACTGAATTATTTCCAGAATTATCCACTCTCAAAAGTGTTCCTGACACAGCAAGTTGAGGTACTTTCTCCAACGCACTCTTTTGAATTTTGGAAATATCTCCAGATGTGCTACTTCCGGTCACACCGGGTAACGATGGAACCTGCGAATTCAAGGGCGCTTCGTCGATGCGAACGAGGGATTCAGTGCGAGGCTTTCTTTCACCATTCTTTCGGGTATCGATTGGAAGCTCGTAGGAATCACGACCAGGTTCCGGAGATGCGGCGAACGGCGATGGAGTTGTATGATTACCGTAGGGTCTGCCCTCCTCTGTCGATGGCACCGTTTCCGTTCGCGCCATCGACTTGCCTCCGCTCGTGGGCGGCAGGGGAACAGCGCTAGCAACTTTGCGCCCTTCTTCGGCATCTTTCGAAAACCATCGCGGACTTATAGAGTACGTGAATGCTTTCCACAACGCGTCTCCACCTTGTTTGTGCAGTGCTTCATCCGTTAACGCGCTGTTAACAAAATGAACCGCATGTCGCTTGACTCCTTCATCTGAAAGCGTTTGGTGTACCGCTTGTGTCAAGTATTTTGATCCTTCGTCTACTAGATGCTGATCTCGAAACAGAGAAACTAGCAATTCTTGTAAAGACACTTTAACTGTTTGCTGCTGCACCAACCAAAGAAGAAGGTCCAAAAGGGCTCTTTGTGTGGACTCGTCGTGAACAATGTTCACAAGCATTGTCTTGAGATGATACACTGTATTTTCATTTTCGAGGAGATCGTAAAGCTGTCCTTTTGGCCAGGCAAAGGAACAATATCTGAATGTAAAAGTCTTAGAGAAAGCGCGTTAGCCGAAGACACTTACACCGGTACGCACTTCAGTCGACTCGAGGGCGTTTGAGACCAGATTCTGGAGTTGCTTTTGAGTCTCTGGATCTTGCAATATTTTCTGTAAGAACGTGATTGCTCGTTGATATACAACTGGATCCGTCATTATCTGGTTCAACACGGCTTTGGCGAAATCTGATGCTTTAACTTGCACATCCTCGGCACTCTGCAAATCAAATTCCATATATCATCGGGGCAAGGATCACAACGGCTCATATTCAAACCTACGAGAACAGTTCCTGCTACCTCACTGGTTTGCCCCACGAAAAATTGTTTGATTTCTTTCCAAAACGCCACAGTAATCAAGACAGATCCCAAAAAGACAGCTGAAGCGACAACTCTGCAAACGACCACTTCAGATCAGATCTAGCACACACAGGAACGCGGGGTATTCCATGGTAGTCGAATTGTATACATACCTGAATGTCGTCTTGCTTTCCATCCGCAGTCCATGCATCAGCTGCGTCTCCAGCCACGTGAGATAGTAGTCTTGTGCGCCTGCTGTGGGAGGAGGTGTCCCCGATCTTGTAGTCGTTTGATGAGGTGCCGAGGAAGTTACTCGACTGTTCCTTTCCAATTGTTGTCGAAGATGAGCGTGCACTTGCGGGTTTTGCTTAAAGAACGCCTCCATACGCGCGCGCCCACTGTCTACCTTACTCTGAGGTCGGGGCTGATACTGCTGCTGGTAATTGTTTGTGTCTGCAGCTCGACGGCCCTGGAGGAGATACTGTCGTCTCGTGGCGAATGTCCTCGTCCTCCTCCCCCTCCCTACAGCACATACACACCGTCGAGAGACGCAAAGACCAGCATCACGTGCTGCTAACATATTCATACTTGCTCTATATATGTACATCTAATGTAATTTAATCTCATGTGAAGACAACTTTCGAGCCAAGTATACGACCCAACCACGATATCTCGTTGCTATCCGGAGGGAGGGCGGTATACGCATGCTTTCATTCATTCATTCATTTTTTCTACATGACAACAGCATTCCTGATGATCCCTCTCGTGTATTATATGCAGGTATGGGGAATACATGTATCTGCGACATCGGGTGTGAAGTTCAAGCACATGTTGTGTTGACGAGAGACAGTGGAAGGCATACTGGTACTATACTGATAATGCATGTTACACGGGATGGATGGAGTGCGTTCGTTCATCTTGTTATTAGCTACTGTATAGCAGGGCGCACCATTCATCCGACTTGTATGGGGCGCACAATGCAAAATTGTATGCACACAAGGGACGATCTCTACAGATCAAAAACGATTTTCGGTGACACGAATGACTGGTGTCGTGCCTCAATTGAGGAGCATCTAAGCAATCCAAATGCGAGTTGTAGTTTCCTCCAAGTACTACACAATCCGCTCCATATGCCAATCGCCAGGCATTGGGTAGTAATCTGCTAAGCCAAGGTTACAACGCAGAAACGAGAACTTCAGCTTGAGAGGATGTGTAACAGTTGCGTCCAGTGTTTCATTAGAGCTGAAGAATACAATATAGCATATGATATACTTGAGGAGCTGGCTAAGGCAGCTGTGAAAGCCACTCAACTGAAACAGAGAAGAGGGTGGCTCCTCACGGATTCCTCTGTGAGAGGACGTGAGGGATACTGCTTTGCGAGAGAACGCCCATCTTTTTGTCGCTTCGTGGTTTGCCTTACTTCGGTATGAGTCACGAATCATGATGAAGAATGCCACCCTCCCATTGCCATACAAATACACTTCTTTCGACTTAAAAGGCAGAACCACCTCTGGTATGCTGCCAATTCCTCAATTTTCGACAGTCGGCGATCGCCCACTGCGCTGTGAGAGATGAAGCGGACAAAATACGGACATCTGAAGGACCATCGCACGGAAATTATCCCGTTCGCGATAGACGCGACGGGGAATTTCGGGGAACACGCGATCAAGTTCCTCAACAGAATTGCCAGAAAAGGACCGCGTTCCCGCTGGGGACCGAAGGAGATGCGGAACTTTCGCAAGCTGATGACGGTCAAACTGCCTGTCATGTTGATGCGCCACAACAGGAAGATGTTGGAGCGGTTATGGGTAGGGTTTACCCCTTACACGGCGTAGCGTAGCCTGTGACCTGAGTAGATTGACGTCACCGCAAGTACTGCTCGTCTTCCGGGAGTGCAATACTGATACACGTCTGTGAAAGTCGGGACTCCAAAGATTTGGATTTGAATTCCTTACTCACACGACTCGACACGAGAAAGAGATTTTGACCGGTATTGTACAGATGCACTTTTCATTCGACTTTAGTAGACTGGACTGACGTGTGCACAATGGGCGCAAGATCATCGTCGATAAAGGGCAAGAGCTCGAGCAACAAGCCGACGGAGAATGAGAGCGATGGTACGGAGAATCAGCAACAAAACACATCAGACGCAGGAGTAGAAGCTACTCGACACCAAGCAGAGGAACATTGTCAAGGACTCCAGCAGAGTATTGCACGCATTCAACGGAATGATCCAGGGTATACGGAGACAGGAGAGGATCTTGGACGCAAGGACTTGACTGACAAAGACGCTCGAGACATAGCCGCTGCCTTGCGTGGCAATACAACATTGACTGAAATTAACCTATGGAGGAATCAGATAGGCGATAAAGGTGCCAAATCTTTAACTGATGCCTTGCGCGTCAACACGACCTTGACTAGCATGATCTTCAGATCGAACCGAATCGGCGACGCAGGGGCACAAGCATTGGCTCATGCCTTACGAGTGAACACGACTCTCACCAGTATCAATTTATTCGGGAATCAAATCGGGCCCACTGGAGCTCAAGCATTGGCCGAGACTTTGAGTTCCAATTCGACATTGACTGAAATCAGCTTATACGGCAACGAGATCGGTCAAGCAGGCGCCCAAGCATTCGCTGATGCTCTGCGCATCAATTCAACATTGCGGAAGATCGACTTACAGGATAACAAACTCGGTGATGGTGGTGTTCACTCATTGACTGATGCCTTGCATGAGAATCGCAGCTTGCTTACAATTTCCTTGAATGAGAATCAACTAAGTGATACTAGTGCTCGACATGTAGCTGGTCTCGTGCGGGTCAATACGGCGTTGACTAGTATCGCGTTAAGAGAGAATGCAATCAGCGCTGCAGGTGCTCGTACGTTAGCTCAAGCCTTGCGTGTCAATAAGACATTGACTGGCCTTTTCTTGGATGGTAATGAACTCAGTGATACAGGAGCCGAGCACATAGCTGATGCATTGCGAGTCAATACTACATTGGTTGCGATTGGTTTGGGAAAGAACAAAATTAGCAATAAAGGGGCTCAGTCCTTGGCCAGTGCTTTGCGCGTCAACCAAAAGTTAAGCAAGATCGAATTAGACCAAAATAAAATCGGGGATGAAGGCGCTCAGGCATTGGCTAATTCTCTGCGTGCTAATAAGGCATTGACCGAGATGGGTTTGTTTGCAAACGAACTCAGCGACCAATCTATAAAAGACAACATCGATCACTTAATCAGAAATAGAAACAAGGGATGAAAACAGCATGCCATGGTACTCTATGCTCCTTCCCGGTGCATAGTTAACTGGCAAGGGAAGAAGTACCGTAGTTCGATAACATCTGATTGGGTTGCAGCCCTGGGAATTACGTGTATGTGTTTGCCATTTAGCGCTAAACGCCATATTAGAATACACACGACAGAAACTATGTTATGCCCCGAAAAACGTAGTCCAGGACCTCAAGTAGTCTTGGTCTTTGTCATGCTTCATTGGTTTGAATCCTGTCGCTTGGTTTGGGCCTACATTTATGTGGTCTCTCTAAGCGATGAGAGACGACCACCAAGGGGTCACTCACTTTCTCAAGAGCTTCCCTTTTGGAGAAAAGAACAAAGAGCCTAAAGCTCTGTACGTAGGTAGGTCAAACGAGAGAAGTGTGCTACGTGGTACGATACAACGCTGCGGAGTTATTGGAATCAGGTTGGTAGAACCACTTGTACCACAACAAATCTCCCCAGCTGCAGTTTCCATGAATGATTGTGAGTGGAGTCCTTTCCATTCCGTTTCCTTGCCGAAAAGCTTTTGACACCGCGTATTACCCTCCTAAGTTGGTACAGTACGTGTCGGTACAATAAAAACATGTGTATTGAAGTTGGCATTCGCGCAGAACAGAACTCCCCGCGCCGTGGGGCCCCGGAAGGAAGTCGCACGCGCCATTTTCGGTCACTTGAAGTATTACGCCACACGTGGACGACTCGAATGAGTAGGATTGATATGTGTGCATTGGTGGCTGCCTGCAGTTCCTGATCCCGCCCGTGTATGTGTTTTGTATGGATGTAAAAGGAGCAGGAAAAGCTCGGGTCGCAACGCCGTTTGGAACGAATCACGATCCCTACGCCTTTCTTATGCCTTTTATACCGTCATTTCAGGAGCCATAGCGATCAGAACCCCACAAATATACGAGCAAGTACCTAAAGCGACATGTCGGGTGCTTGGGAGGACCAAGGAGCGGCGTCAAGAGAGCAGAGAGAGGAGCAAAATTCGAGTTTCTTGGAGGATGAAGCCTCTCTGTCTGCTGAATTGCATATTTCAGGCAACAGGCTCAAGGATAGGGTAAAATGCGTCGTCTTTCGACTATTAAAACTGATGACGGAAAATCAGAAAGTGACCACATTGAGCAAAATTACGGTATGGTTGTGGCGGATCAGCTGACTGGAAGTCCGTTGATTCCGCATGTTTGGTAATGGTTTACAGGAAGTGATTTTACTCGTCATTGACTGGCTCCAAGTTGTCCAATTACTCGTCGCCCCCGATTTCGGATGGCACGAAGATAGCTTTCAATGGGTCGACAAGGTTTCTATCTTACGCTTGTTGCTCCCGGGCCAGAACGCAACTTCTTTCAACATTGGTGAGTCCTTCACGCATAGCAAATTTGGCAGGCTTTATTTGCTGTTTAATGGTTGAAATTTTATAAATGCAGCGTATGGTATCTCACTGGTGATCACTTGGATGTCTCTACTTGGTAAGTAGGAGAGTTCTGCTTCTTCACCAGCAGGAAAGAATCACCAGTCTTGGAAACTGGTTATGCAGATGCATTCTACGTCAGCTGGGAGTTAATGGTTCGTTCTGAATATATTGTTTCTTTGAATTTGAAATCTGTTATATGGAAAGGATGTTTTGGTTGAAAACGCAGACGAGTAATTACAAATCGATTTGGCCGTTGAAAGCGCTCAGAGCTCTTGTAACAACAGTTCTGACGGCAGGTGTGTTACCGGAGTTGTTTCCCTTTAGCAACCAGCACTATGTGTGAAGCTCTATAATTTGTTTGTATATTTTTGCAGGGTTTATTCCGATTATGGAGGTATTGGCAATTCCCTTCGGTTGCGGAGGCATGAAGGAATTCTTTGGTGATATAGACTGTAACGGATTCCCTCATGTGTTGTACATTGTTTCTTCAGTGATAGTAAGTGACGAAGATCCGTCCATCTCCAGTTAAACTAAGAGTTTTGGTTGCATTCGAAAATTTCATCACTGCAGACACTAGTTGCATTTGTCCCTTTCGCCTTATTAATGTCGCTCGTATACTTTGACGATAATCAACTTTCTGGAAGCCCAACGGCAAAACCGATCGGAAGACTGGACTACTATGACACCTTAATGCGAACTTGTCTGACACTTATTGTTGTCTTGCTCAGAAACCGTGGAGTCTTGCTTTCGCTGATCACACTGGGGATGATGGTATATCTTGTGCTCTTCACTAACATTACGTTTCCGTACTTCAAGTTGTGGATGAACCGAATGCGCTCTGCTTTCTACCTTATACTTGTGTGGATTTCTTTTGGAGCACTCATTGGTAAGTAGTTTGCAACAAACTGTTCAGCAAAAGTTGCCGATTTACCACTCAATGAAATATCGGGTTTTGTGCAGCCTCTGCCGCGGATTTGTCCGAGGATGCGCTCAGAGAGTACTCGATTTCGTGGATATCTCTGTCGATTCTCGTTGGAATCGCCGGGATATACACACCGATGTTCCGCTATCGATGGCTAAGAAAAGTGAGCTGGAAAGTCGGCAATCAGTTGAGATACGATGAAGAAATGCGGCGGTTGGGAATTACCGGAGCAGCCTCCCGCATCCTCTCGCCGCATGAACTATACGAAAAGCGAAGAAAGTTTGGAGGTTCGCGGTATAAGATAACAAGTAGTACTATGACGGATCTTCTGTCTCCCCCCTCAAAGTCGGAAATACATCAGAACGACGAAATTACCGCTACTAAGAAGCCCGATCGCCCTCGTAAGAATGCGAAAGCGCTTGATGACCTGCTCGAGGCAGAACAGGAAGAAGAAATTGATGGTGTTGTTGCTGAAGAGGAAGATAAAGAAGAGGATGAAGAAGGTACAAAAACGGAGAAGCTTCCGTTAGCAGAGGTAATTAAGAAGTACTACATTTTCGAGTACGATATTGAGCTAATGGTGAGGATCTTGCTAGAGGACCCAACCCGAGAAAACTTTAAGCAAGCTACAGTGATTCTAAACGCGGCTCTTACCTCTTTCCCAGAAAGCGTCTTTGTTCGAGTTATTTATGCCTTTCTGATTCTGACTTATTCTAATAGTAGTAGTCGAGCTGTGGCCCTCTTGAAAGAGTCCCAGAAACTACCTGCTCCCCTTGATCTGAAGTTTCTGGTCTTTAGCAAGATACATGCGTGGAATCAAATTCGTCAAGACGAAGTCATGGGCACTGGAAAGGATATGGTTTCTGCTATTCAGTTCAAGAAGAAAATGGAGGAAGCAAGTTCTGAGCATATTGAAGCCATCCGAGGAATAAAGAAATTCTGGGAGCTGCTTCGCAACCAAGAGGACGACGAGAAGAGTTCCATTGCTGCAATTATTGGCCGTATTGCCGATGCCAGAGACAAAGCAAAGGAAGCATACACCGACCTTCTAGACGAATACCCATCCAGCAGACGTGCAATGTATCGATACGGACTCTTTTGCTTGTATGTGCTCAATGATGAGCACAAAGCGGACTTATACCTCTCGAAGGTGCAGCGAGAGTTCTCCCAAAACCAAGACGTCACTGGGAGTGTGCAAGGAGGAGATCGGGGGTCTACTTTGGGATCTTCTGTAGCGGGATCAATGGCTGCAAGATCTCCAAAAGCTCAGCAATTACAAGTTAAATGCGAGGAATTTGATGCCCTGAAAAAGATTAAAATGTCTTATCGTTCTGGAATGGTACTCCTGGTTTCATTAACCATTGCGACGTTTGTGACTTCCGTCATTTTCATTGACAAATTTTTCAAGACAAACGAAAGCCTAAGCTACGCAGGCGATCTTCGGAGATCCATCCAGGATGCAAGCTTTTGGAGCCGTAACATGCATATTGCAGCCTTCGACTACAGGCGAGTCAAGTATGAAGAAGGTCAAAAAGGATTAACCGAGTCTGAAGAGGTATTTGCCGATTCGCATGAGCATTTATTCCGTACGTAGTCGTACGTAGGCCAGCTGGTGTTGTCTTGTACGTCTTCATGATTTCTGATGGTTTACAGGTCACGGGTTCGAAAACAAAAATATTCGAAAACTATGGAGCATGCCATCCATACCGATGCAGTTCTTTGAACCTAGTGAACCGAACAATGCACGGATCGAAGGACGTGGACTATGGGATATTGGAAATTTATACGCGGCTGCCATGGGCACACTTGCCCGATTTGACCTAGAGAGAATGAGATCGCCTGGCGACGAGCCGCTCTGGAGAATAATTGCCGACAACACGTATAGCGCTGTCCTAGAGTCATACGAGCGCTTAGCAGATATGTACGATACTAGTAGCCAAAACATGGCTGCACTTTCTGTGCTCATTCAAGGCATTCTTTTGGGTGCCAAAATCTTAGGAATCGTGATACTAGGGTTGGCGGTATTTCGTCCGGGGATCCATGCCATTGCGAAAGCGAGGATGGGTTTGCATGGTATTGTTAACAGAATTCCGTATCGGATAGTGAAGTTCTTCCACAAGAAGTATCGCGCTATTGCGGATATATACAACAATATTGAAAGAAGCGATGAAGAGACGGCAGATATGTTGGAGAAGAAACTCGAGTCTGAAGAATTGCGTGACAACTCAAAAGTGTATTCCACTAAGCGTTCTAGCAATCTATGGAATAATGTGAGGACAGTGCCTCTGCAGTCACTCAAGGAGAGGAATAACTCTCAGCTGGAGGAAAACGCAGTCTTTGGCCACAAGCAACGGAATGCTGACTCATCGGAAGTAGACAACAAGGCACACTATGTCAATAACGAGTCCCCGAAAAAGACAGTCGCCAGTTCACCGTCGGTGGTGAATCCTAAAGCAGTAGACCGGTTACGCGAGGAAGACCAGAGGAACTATGACAGCCTGTTGAAACAGCACGACCCCGAGGAAGACATTACTCACTCTGTGGACGAGCACCAAATCGGAATGGACGCAGAACATGATGTGCAGCTAAGCTATGCTATGCGCCAAGCAAACGAGACTATACAACGCGAACTTCATGATAAAAGCGTTGCAAAGGAGTTTCCAGAGTCATATGGACCTGATGGTGTTTTACGGGAGGAGGTTAAACCCGGAGTACAAATTCCGAAGTTGTGTGACCATAATCTACGGCTACATGACAAGCTTATGGGAATCCCGAAAACCACAGGTTGCGAAGAGCACAGTGCCGTGGCGACTGATCAGGGGACGAAGCCTGAGGTTGCCGAGGACGAACAAGACCAAGAAGACAAGACTGCACAGGAAGATGGTGCCGGATTTTTGCTTCCTAGCCAATTGAACATGAGCCCTGACTCAGGCAACCATGCAGTGGAGTCCAAACAACTCCGCTTGAGTGCCGTAAATCGAAAGTATATGACGGACGGTGGGGCCCGCGGAGAGAAAGAGGGAACCAACGGGTATGACCCCTCAGAAGAATCATCTCCTGAACATGCTGATGCAGCGTCCGAGAAGGAGCCGGGAGTAAACTCGAAGGAACAGAGCGGTGACTCAAAACCCTTAGTAACCTCGGATTCCACGTCGAGCAGTACCACTCAATCCAACAGCGGAGGTGAAGCCAAGGAGGATTTGGCCAACGGAAAGAAACTTGGGAATGCCAACGTTCAACCCTCGCCTCCCAACAATAGGTGGGTTAAGGCTGATGCGTCTCCTAACCATGTGCGACGGGACGATGAGGTTCAGCGTTCCACTAGTCAAGGTTTTCCAGCTAGGTCCGTAAGCAGTTCTCAAATCGGGTCCCAGAATTTGAACCTGCTGCTGCTCCTTTTCAGAGGGCATGGAGGGCATGAAGATGACAAAAGAATTTGGACTCTAGTGGTGCAATTGTGTTTCGGCGTTCTGGTAATGGCAGGGCTTTTCAGCTCAAGTTTTGTTATGCGCGCCCAACTAATGCGTGGAGGCGCCACCACAGCTTCTGTAATCAACTTTGGCTCTCGACGAGTGCACGTCAGCACAGAAATAACTATTCTTGCGCGCGAACTACTCATTAACGATGGAGAGTTTTTTCCATCGTTCAACGACACTAGGGATAGACTTCTTGAAAGGATTGATTACTTAAGACTAATCCACAACAGTCTTCGCTTTGGCAACCCAGAATTGAATCTCCCGGGTGGGGCTCTGGCCAGCACTTCTGACGACTTCCGCGCTCAAGGGAAAAATGAATCGGACGATCCCTATGGAAACGCATTCTTTCCACGTGGAATTGATGTTGGAATCGAGTTTCTTGAGAACTCGGCGAAACTCATTATTGACCAGTACGATGGCAGAATGCACTTACCTGGACCTAACCGCACGGCATTAGAGCAAGTATCCTTGATACACAAAATGGTGCGTCTGGATCGGAACTATATTCGCCCCGCTCTCCTTGATTCCAGCAGACAGTTGTTTAATAGCGGCATATCCTCCTTGGAATCTTTGGAATTGTATGAAGGGTTATTGTTCTTGTGTGACCTGTCCGTTTACTTAATCCTGTATTTGACCATTTACCGGACCATCGTAAAACAACTCCGATCAGAAGGGCGGAGAAGAGAAGATATGCTTTCCTTGATTCCTCGCTCTGTAGTAGAACATACCAAATCTTTGCATGTATTTTTTCAGCGTGGAGGTGGCAAAGATGGTGGAATGGTTCGTGGTAGGTAGACCGGATATCCGTAGCGGTGACTTGGCTGGCTGCCCAGAGCTGTTCTGGACAAAGAGAAAGCCGCCCTGTGAAGGAATCATAATGGGCAATAAGACACATGGAGGGGACGTCAGTAGCAGCTTCCACGGGGACAGAAACCCCCGGACAGCTGCTCGTCGGAGTGCGACACAACGAAGATGTTTTTTCTAGTTTTCTTCTTTGCGACAAGTAACAGGGTGTGCGATGGGAGACACTCTAACTGACACCATTCCTTACTGCACCAAGTGGAAATGCATTCACAGATACACTCGGTTGTGATTCGAGAACTAAATTATCCACAACTCAGGCATTGAACGCGCCTGCCTTCCTCGTTGTGTCTGTTTAGCTATCGGGATCAAAAGATCCAATTCTGGGTACGTGACAAAGGTGAAGCCAATACCCGGTGCACCTCTTCCAACCGGCGAGTGGAGGAAGAACCCCATACACCTATCTTGGTAAGAATACCATCCAATGCTGTAGAAATATACTTCGCGAAGGTTGACGTGAGATGCGAACTGTCCCTCATGACCAATAGGTTTTCAACTACAGCTGGGCAGTATCTTTTGCCACACACAAGTGTGTGTGTGTCGACGAAGTATCCTCCATGTTGTGTTGCGATTCGCTTTTCCAAAGAGTAAAGATCATTGTGTCGACCTTTTATTTTGTTTCTTGGAGTCGCGCACGTTTGTACGTCTGCCGGATGTTGACTGAGACATGCCGGAGGACTAGGGGAATGAGATATTGTATCTCCAAGAATAACAAAGCTACAGTTGCTACCCATGGAACCAATCGCACTGAATATAGCGTTATATCCATCAGATTGGTCCTTCTCCGTTCCAACATGCCCGTAGCTTGATGCCATCACAAGAACGCTTGGCTTTAGCTTCTTGATAGAAGCTATCGCAGTCTTCCGGAACTTGATGCATGCTGAGCTCTTGAACCGGACACTGCTAACTGGTCCTGGTGGACAAGAGGCTTTGTAAAATACCGTTAGGCTGTAGTTATGCCGCTTTGCGATACTGTCTAAAGCAGCATACCACTGAATTGCATGGGAGTCTCCAAAAAGAACCATCAGATCCTTACTAGATGTTTTTCCGCCAAGACAAGTACCTCTTCCCTTGGATGCCTTGCTCCAACAACTAGCTACTTTACGTGCGTAGTGCTGGGGATTATCACGAGAAGCTTCCTTCAGTGATGGCATAGTATTGTTAGGCAAATACATCTGCATCTCAGCTTTCTGGATAATTTTGTTCCATTCCGCTAGACTTGAGTAGTTCTGGATGTTGAAAGCACGATCAACTCCTTCTCTAGTCGTGGTACGTCCCTGCGATTGAGAAATTCCGGATATTGTCCCTACGCTGATCAGCGTTATCACCAGGCCAAAGAAAATGGTTATCCATGGGTTCTTTCCAAGAAATTGGCTGCGGCGTACTGGATTTTCCACCACGTAAAATGTTAACGAAGACATTCCAATCGTTAACAGGATCGCGGCAACTCTGCCTGAGGATTCAGAGAGGTTCGGAAATAGCATTGGAGCAAGGCTCAAGAAAGGCCAGTGCCAAAGATATATAGAATAAGAATGACGACCGATCCACTGGAAAAGTCCGAAACCAAGAACTTTGGCTAACCCTGAAGCACCTGTGGCGGAGACTATCGCCATGCTTCCTAATACAGGTGGCACCGCCCCCAATCCAGGGAACGATGTTTCCGTCGAATACGTAAAGCAGCATAAAATTATGCTGATCAAACCTATCCATGGATAGGTCTCCTTAGCCCATTTTGGTAGTTGCTGAGCTTTATGCAACGGGGCAGCAGCCAGTAGCGCTCCGGCAGCCATTTCCCAAGCTCGAGCCGGGAGCAAATAGAATGAGAATACGTTCTCATGACGAATCCAGTACTCGCATACTGTTAATGAAACAGCAGAAATAAGAACCAAGAGAATTGACGTGGCAAGTCTGAAGCTTGGAATGAAAAGGACCAGGTTTAGTACTACCGGCCAGAGAGCATAATACTGCTCTTCCACCGCCAGTGACCAGCAGTAGTGAAGCAGCGGAGATAAAGCATCATCAGCGTGGAAGTAGTCTCCCAGTATTTCTGCGAAGTGAATGTTTGCTCGATATGTCGCGACGCTCATTCCATCCTCTAAGAGCGAGGGATAGAGTAATGGCGGAAGAAGGTACCTTCCCAGGAAAACCGTCGTTAGCAAGACGAGCGCCGAAGCTGGGAGCAGTCTCTTAATTCGTCTAGCAAAGAATCCGGGGATACTGATGGTCCCAGATGTATCCACCTCCTTTATGAGCAGGGCTGTCACTAAATATCCACTGAGGACAAAGAAAATATCAACTCCGATAAAGCCTCCGGAAAACCCGGGAAGTCCGGCGTGGTAGAGGACCACCATCACGACCGCAATGGCTCTCAGACCTTCAATGTCTTTGCGGAATTTCCATGTCGGGGTCTGTTGCTCACCGCCGCTAAGAAAAGAAGAGCCATCCGATGAACGGTGTTTGAGTAATGCCTCAGTTTCTTCTTCCATCGGGGAGGCATCGGTTTCGGTCGCAACCAGGGAATTAGCTGCCATTGCCCCTTGCTGCTGATGCTCACTCCCGAACGCTCCCATGTCGGTACGTACTTACTTTAACACTAACACTTTCACCCAAACTGCCTCGAACCTAGTGACGAAACATAGGCAAATGACTACACGACACGATGGAGTTGCAAACGCACGGGTGGGGTCGACAAGTTGAAGTTGCCGCTGCGGGAAACTGGCAGTCTGGCAGTTTCGTATATACCGAGTACTTCAATGACCATCATCGAAGCGAAAATCTTGATTTAGAAAAGAATATCTACGCTAGTCAGCGAAGACGTCAAGTAGACGTCGGCGGCAAGAAAATTTTGAAGACTGTGGCCGTGATCCAACTTCGACTACAAATCAACCTGCTCTTCGCCGTGGAAATGAAATAGATTCCTTGTTCAGTGGACTCTCCGAAGCTGACTTTATGATTGAAGAGTATGTCATCCCTCCATCAGCAGAATCTTTGAACGCGGACGGGAGATATTGAACTCGAGTCACGCACTGCACGATGCCCAAGTAGTAATGGAAGCCCAACGACACTCGATACAGAGTGCGAGGATCCTCTTACAGGTACTACAACTTCGACGACTATCGAATGTGATTTGGAGGGGGCAGAGTGCAGGTATACTGTGCACAATCAGTTATAATTCCTGTATTGCTCCGCTCTGATGATGGAACTACAGGATGAAGCGACACCAGCATAACTCGTGACGCCATTCGCTGTGATGGAAGAACAATCACTGGCGAGACAGACAAACTCGGTTCATTTGTCTCAAGCCTACTGACGATGGAATCATCGCAAGCAGCGAGGACCGTGGCGCCTCCTACACCCAGTCCATCGCCTACATCGTCTTCGACCCCAACTCCGTCATCCTCCTCGACATCGACTCCCAGTGCTACTTCAAGCTCTCCCACTCCTTCGAAGTCAACGTCTAGACTCCCAACCAGTACTCCAAGTCCCACTATGTCAGGTACAGCTACCTCCGCGGTCACACCAAGCGCTGGACCTTCTTCTAAGGAAGATGATGAAGGCGACAAGGGCAACCAATCGAATTCCGAAACATCAGCTGGAGTTATTGCACGAACCCTTATCAGTTCAGTGATTCTTTACAAATAACGCGCTCGTGGGAAGCATGGACACCACCCCGTCATGGATGCCGCAAACGGGAGGAAGCAAGTGGTCTATACTTTGAAGAACGAGCTGCCTCGGACCAAAGATTTAGAAATTTCCAAAAACTGATCGACAAGGGGGCAATAACATCTAGTCATTGCACCCTGAGGAAGCACTGCACACTAGAATGTAGCCTACTTAGCTCAACGAATATTATGCATGTCGTAGAAAAACTAACCCATGTGTTTTGCTCTGTTCACCTGCACTAATTTCAAATTCAAACCGAGACTACCGGTAGTATTACGGGTGAGTGTGTCAAGGGCCGATCACGCAGATTTACCTAGTATTGGGCTCTTTTATGTAGAGGATACTTCTCACGACACTTTGAGTACTGGACTAATTTTGCCGGGTAGTTAATCACCCAAGAGAAAGATGCGAAATTGAAGCAATGCATGATATGCATGTGTTTGAGAGAAATACTTAATACAGTATACGTACATGTGTTTTGTTCACCCACGTCCACACCCTAGACCGACTTGTATGTTTTTCAAGAAGGTTTAAGCCTGCAGTATTCCATGGAACCATGAAGTGTTGGATACTTGTCAGCTGCAATTGTGTTTCTTAGAAAACCCCACGACGCTTGTGTCTTGTTGCTTTGCTCGAAGCATTCCCCCGGGGCTGATCGCACCAGTTCTGTTTGCGATCATTCGCGAAGGGCAGTCTGGCAGAATATTCTTCGAGGGCTCTTACGAGGTTTGCTAGTTTGTTTGATTATTTCCGAGGAGGGAACAGTGGTATCCGATCGATCCATCGGAATATCCTGTTTCGGTAGATCGAAGCAACAACACTGCACCGGCTTGTTTCCAACCGGTAAAGCGTCTAAGAACCTTGTGCTACCTGGAGCTACCGGATCCCAAACGTTGTGTTGTGGATTGCTTCCCCTTCATTCTACAACTGTACTTGAGCAAACACACACGAGACGAAGAGGCATTATAAGAAAGCAGCAAGTACATACCGTGTTCACCTTGCGCAAAGCAACACGACACACCTTGTTTGTGTCTGGAGGACCGTTAGAGGCGGATGGATGGAAACGAGAGGAGGGTACAACCTAAATGTATGATGACGACCCTCCAGTATCCTTTCTTTCATTTTAACCGTAACCATGAGAGAGGCACGATTGTCGTCGAACGAGAAAAAATGGAATGCCTGGCGTATCGGAGAATGGCGGATCAGCTTCTTGGAATTCTATGGAAACTTCTTTTGTTCACGACGTGGAGGTCTTTCTCCGGCATTCAGAGTCCCAAACATATTCTGCAGAGCCACAGAGCCAAGACGGAGAATCTGCAGCACGAATGCCCCAGAATAGGGTCAATGGTGCCTCAAACAACAGTAGGTGGTTGGAGCACTACACGTACTACCGGTACACTCCAAGAGAGTGGAGAGCAATCCCATACAGCGTGGTGGCACCATTTTTGGTCGGGGGTGCAGTTTCTGGTGGGAATATGTAAGGACATACTCAGCTTATTATTACAAGTACCATCCGTTTGCGCAGCCAGTGCGATGTTAACTACCGATGTTGCCGGTCACAGACGGACTTTCGTCAAGGAGGAGCACCGAAGTAGCACGATAAAGGCATCATTCTCCAAATTGTATTTGATTGGAACTTTTATTTTGCTCGTAAATTCTATCAATGCGACGGATCTGAGGAATTCCATTCAGAATGAAGGAGAAAGTTGTTTCAAGTATACCCCAAGCAAGAATCTATTCGAGCTGAACTGCACTCTGTTGGACTGGCAAAAGGCCAACTACGGCAACCACCATCACATAACACTCAAAGCAAACGAAACATTTGATGGAAATGACAACGAAATAGACTTGGCAAGCTTTAATGATTTTCGGGGTCTCTTTGTAGTGGATGATTCCGGTGTGTCGTCCCTAGAGCGAGCCCCACTTATTAGAAATGTCGATGTAAAGAATGGGGAGACAAACACGGATGGGGGCTTTATCGTTCAATCAAACCAGAGGTTTTTTATTGTTGATTCCTGTAGTTCTACAGGAGTGATAGATCTCAGGGGAGGGGGAATATGTGGACGACGTTGTGGTGAAGATATGGGTCATATTTTGATCACTGGATGTCAGTCCACAGGGAAAATCAAAGGCCGTGGTGCCGGTGGTATTGCAGGGCACCGTATCGCAGAATACTGGGGTAGTGCGAGAATTGTGGATTGTCATTCAATTGGAGATATCGAGGGGGGCGATGCAGGAGGCATTGTAGGAGGGCTAGTTGCTACGATCGGGGCCACGGCTGACATTATTGATTGTTCTTCCACAGGAAAACTCCTCGGGATTGGTGTTGGCGGTATTACAGGTGATCATGCAGCTAAGGATGAAGGCACAGTCAATATAAGTGGTTGCTACTCGGTGGGAGACATCCAAGGAGACGATTCGGGAGGCATTGTAGGGGACAGCGCAGGCGACCGAGATGGCATCGTTACCATTCAGCAGTGTCTCTCTGAAGGAGTTATCTCAGGACGACAGGCTGGTGGAATTACAGGTACAATGGCTGGTGGAGATACTGGAGATGTTGAAATACAAAAATGTCGTTCTACTGGAGAAATCACAGGACATCGTGCTGGTGGAATTGCAGGTGCGCTTGTTGGTGACAATGGAAACGCTGAAATACGACAATGCCATTCTACTGGAGAAATCACAGGAAGTAACGCAGGTGGCATCACTGGATCATGGGCCGGACACGATCATGGGCATACCAAGCTAGAGCAATGCTACTCTTTGGGAAACGTTGATGGCGCTGACAGCGGAGGCATATGCGGCTGGCGGACTGCGGAGGATGGTGCCAAAGTAGAAATAAGCGATTGCTACTCTAGAGGGATGATCAGTGGATCGCATGCCGGTGGTATTTGTGGAGATGAAGTTGGAAAGGACGATGAGTTTGGTGGTGGAGAGCTCTTTATCACCAATAGCTACGCGTCTGGTTCCATTGCAGCTGGTGCCGGTGGATTATTAGGTGGTATCGACCCAGATGCAATAGTCGAAGTGAAATACTCTGTATACAATGGAGGTGACTTGGTGGGGGGAGGAGCAGGTGGATCAGTCGATGTTGATACTGACAACTCCGACAATTTGAAGGACATCGAAGGACAACTATATCTGCAAGGTACAACTAACCAATGGTTGAATGATACATGGGTTGTGACGGGAAACAATGGGTTGCCGATATTACGATTTCAGTTTCTTACCACCTCTCCCAGCATGTCGACTACTGTTTCCCCTGTCTTCTCCAGCTCTGTATCGCCCACGACTTCCCCGACTGAAACTTATCGAAACTTTCGCTTGGGTCTTCCTACACCTGTCCGAGCTTATTATGATTTTAATGACGATGTGGATGCCTTTCGTGATCGAGCAGGTCATTATCACGCCATCAATCAGGGAGCAACCTTGTTGGAAGACCAAGGAACGGTGGGACATGCACTTTCGTTTGAACGTGGTGAATATGTGGATCTTGAAGGAGCTTTGGATGTTGGAACAGGTAGTTTCACCTTTGCAATTTGGGCGTATCCGACTGTCAATGAAAATAATAAGTGGGGAATTCCAGCGCAACATATTTTACGTACCGCAGGCAATGGGCGTCGAACTGAAGTTTCTTTTAGCACCCAAGGTCGACGGAAGATTCGTTTTGAAAGCAAAAATCAAAATGGAGAGGCCAAAATGTTTAGTCAAGGTGAATTGCCCTTAAACGAATGGACGCATGTGGTGGTGACTCGAAAGAATCGTCATGTTACCATCTTTCTAAATGGATCCGAAGACCATCAAAGTCAAGTCTTATCTGGAGCGATAACAGCGTCAGACGGTGCATTGTCGGATCAACGAGGCTCAAAGGGGGATGGAATGCGAAAAGGCTTCCGAGTGGATCAATGTATTATTTGGCCGCGCGTCCTGTCTGAGATGGAAATTCAGGGACTCTACAATTTACGATTCCAGTTGCTTGCCACACCGTCGCCCATAACGACCTCCACGTCGGGTAGTAGGAGCCCCTCCGTAACTCCTACAGAGACGTATACATCCTCTCAAAGCCCAACGAGGTCCAGCACAAGTTCCGCGTCTGTAACAACCACTTCGTCGTTGTCTCCTACGTCATCGCTGTCGGGTAGTTGGAGCCCCTCCGTAACTCCTACAGGGACGCCTACGTCCTCGAAAACACCGACGAGGTCCGGCACTATTTCCGCGTCTGTAACAACCACATCGTTTTCGCCTCCTATGTCATCGCTTTCTGGCAGTACGATCCCACCAGTAACTCCCTCAACAAAAGTAACCGGAACAAACCGTTTGTCTTTCACTGCATCCCCGTTTGGTGGGCGGGACCGCTCAGTAACTCGTACAAAGACTTATACGTCTTCAACGTCACCGACGGATTCAGGCACAGCCGTAGCCATACCGTCTTCGTCCCTTGCGGATTCGCGGAGTCTATCTTCCTCTCGACCCAGTTTCACGCTGCATGCATCGATAGCAACTTGCCACGGGAACTACACGAGCAGTTTGCCTTCTTCGAAATCAACGGAAAATGGCGAACTCCGAAGTTCCCCCAGCGACGCCAACGAGCGTAGTAATGCTGCAGAGGTGGATAAGGACCGTGCTGATATCATTATCGTAGCTCCCCTCTCATCCCTGTTGTTGATTGCACTTGTGAGTTTGGTAGTGTTCCTACGCCGTCGCGCTAATGCGAACCAGCAAATAATTCTCCCGGAAGATATGGAGGTCAAGGTATACCCCGACTAAGGCCGTAGTTCAGTGACGTTACCGCTTTCCAAGTGCGATTGCGATGCTGAAGAACTGTCCAGAGGTCGAAGCAACCATTCAATTGGTGAGAGCAAAGTGGCGCCTCATCGGAGCAAAAGATGAATAGATTTGAGTACAAGGATCTAAGCTCGGTCTGGCGAAAGGTGTAACAGACCAACCAAAGGACATATTTAAGACAATTCTAAATTTCGGTGTCCTGTGGAGGTTCTCAGAATAAATCGGAAACGAACGGTCTCCATGTGTAGAGGATTCTGAGAATTTCTGCATCCAACGGAATGGTAGTTCCTCAAATAGGGGCCTTAGATATACATATAGTTCTTCTTCAATAGATAAGGTACATATAGGTGGTGTACGTCTCAAATAGAGCAGAAAATGCGGTACAAAATTTGGTTGTACATAAACACAAAGCTATACGATTTTGCGTAGTGAATACTACCAACCAGAGGCGCGTCGCGACTCGCTGCTGTAGTCACTGGCACCTTGGTTAGGAGTGGTTGATAATGCGTTGAGTACTGGCAGCAATGTGGTCCGGAACGACATTGTGTTGTAGTGGAATATACAGCCGTATTACAGAGTATTGGAGTTTCATAGAATGTACTGTTAATCATCTATACCGGTTTGGCAAATATATTGCAATACCAGTGAAGTGCTTTCAAAGACACCAAAGTGAGCACGTCTTAAAGGAGAACCGTCATATCCGGTAGCCAAGGTGAGTGAGTGAGCGTTGCTTTTTCCGTTCTTAGCTTTTCATGGACTACCGTAAACTTGGACCGGTGAATCGCAGCATCGAAAGCAGGGAGAGACACGGGCAGTACTGTACTCTGAAACCCACCCGGGGTATGTCACCACGCTCGGAACTAGGAGGAAGAGGCTGCAGAGGATGCGTGTCACTGGATGTTACCGTTAGCCGAGATACGAAGCCATCACTACAATATATATTGCTTCTTACGGAATCTAATCATGTCGACGCGTCAGCAGGTGTAGTGTAACTGAACGATAGAATCGAACAGACTTCTCATCGAATTAGGGTTTGCGAGTTCGAAGCAAATTCTCCAGTGAAAAGCCGCAAAAAAGCTCCAAAAAAAAAAGTAAAAGACTTCTGGAAAGTTGGGAGTAAGGACTTAACTCCTGAACTTGCCGTCCTACCCATCACTTTCAGCTTTCAGAAAAAAATCTCGGCTGTCCCTTCGAAAACTTACATGGAGTAGGTTTTGGTGCAACCCATCCTAGTGATTTCCGACATTGATCGCATCGGATTTGGTTGCGATCAAGCAAGCTTCCAGACTGGCCCAAGGTCTCCAGACAGGAATACATGGTATATGGAGCTGTACTGAAAATGCCGCCAAGCTTAAAGACATCCAAAACTGGAACTGTTGAAATTGCTGTACCCGTGCTGCGCGTCTGCTGTGTAAAAACAGGCTGTATATATCTCTTGGTAGAATGTGGAGGAACATCGGATGCCGTAACGGCTCTTTATGAACGTCCTTCGTGGAATTGGAATCGAATTGAATATCGAAAATGCTTGTACGGACTTTATTCGGATCGCGCTGTAAATATTGGAAGAAGTCAGCTCATGAATGGAGAGTGCTTGAATCTCCATGCAGCCAGCGAGCAGCTGCCTGAGCTCCCAGCAATTTGAATTAAGGTGCATTCAGTACACGCATAACACTAGTACTAGCACTACGGATGAGAGCTCAAAGTTGATGCGCAATCCTCGTTCGTTTGCGCTGGAACAGGTCAAGCGTGCTGAATAGTGTACTCGGAAAAAACCTACTGTCAGGTTCAATCGAACCTCCTTGGAAGTAATTCCGCACAAGAGACACTGGTCAAAAGCAAATGACGACATTCGCAGTAAGGTAAAGTGGAATCGGATTGTCGGACTCCTGGGAGATAATGCCTCGATGTTCCCAATGGAAACACACCCTGCGTTTGGTTCTGCTGCTCATCGTCGTAGCGTACGTCACTTCCACGGAACATGCGCTGGATAATGGCCACCTCAACTCCACGCCTTTCTCAACGGAAGATAGCAAATATGACGATACCGTCACTGGCGTGGACGCCAATGGGAAAGGATCGATAGCTCTAGCTAGTCCGAGTCCCCTGCTGGAGGATAGTGGTCTCTACTTGAGTCCGAGTCCCTTTCTGGTCAATGACGACGTCACCCAGGTGGATGACGTGACATTAACTACAACGACTCTGAACGATGTCAACGTTAGTCCACTCCCTTTGCTCAAAGAAAATTTAATGAACGCGAGACCATCGGGGAATGAGGCCTCACTGGTCCCAAGTCCTTTGCTCGAAGGCAGTGTTGGTGCCATTCCTCATCTGAGTCCTCGGGCTGCACGGCAACGAAATTTGCTGGACAGTTTGTTAAGTCCTAGCCCTCTCCTGGATGATACCCCCTTGAGCTCGAGCCCCTTGTTGGAATTGGATGTAAGCCCCAGTCCCTTATTAGATGGCATCTCCGTGAGCCCGAGCCCTCTACTAGATGAAATCACGCTGGTCAGTCCCCAGCCAAGTATGGATTTTAGTGCCAGTCCGGTTCTTGACGATGGCGTCTTGAGCCCAAGTCCTTTGGCGGGCGCTATTTCAAGCCTAACCGCTCCTCCAGCGGTTCGCTTGGGAACTACTTCTACGCCTACGACATCAGCCACGACCAGTGCGTCAAAGACGACGACGTCCACTCCGACACCCACTCCATCGCATGTGTTTTACAATTTGACGGGAAGCGACAGGGTCGTTTCTGCTTGCGGCGATAGGAATCCATTCAATTGCGTTACAGCGTTGTTTCGACAGTCTGAAGGCGTTACCTTTACTGGTGCTGATAACTCGTCGTCTTCGTCACCGTTTGCGGATTTGAGGGTTCAAAGTATTCATGGGGCACCAGTGGAAGTGGGGATACACTGCGACAAAGCGACTCCAGACAGTACTGAGAACGGAATCGTGTACTCTGGATGCCAAGGAGCCTACTCCGACTCAAGTTTGGACATAGAAATCCCAATATTTCAAAAGGCATTGCTGAGAGAAAATATATCGTGCAGTAATGCGAGTAGGGTAGAGCTGCCAACTTGCCGAGAACTGAAGTATGAATTGGAATGGTTCTTTCGGGAAAACGCCACAGCGCTCATCATATCCCAGCTTCCGTTATTGAGGCAGGAATCGTCTCAGCGCAGACAACTCCAAGAAATCCCCAGAGTACTCTTGCCAGTAGTGTTTCCTGTGGCCCTGGAAAATGAGCGAGTACTTTCTGTTACTCAACATGTATGGATAGACGTGTCAGAGATTGCAGCGTCTGCGAGGTTGGACGTAGTAGTACAGCCGGACGCAATTTCTATTGATGAAGGACGCAACGGGTCGGGATTCAATGCTTCCAATATTGTGGAGAGATCAGTTGTTCTTTCACTTGAGTCGAACCAATTATATACGTGGGCGGGAGGCACCGAATTAGAGGGAATTGTTGGTTTGCCACCTCCAGGAACATCGGGCAATTCCTCAGTTTCTTTTGAGCAAACCATCCGTTTCGATATTGAAGCGTCCCCTCATGGTGCCTTGGATTCCTATGTGGAAGTGGAAGTCGTAGATATCGATTTCGGGCTATCGAAACGTCTCAAGATCTCAGTCCTTCTAAGAGTCCGTGAAGGAGACATTAATATTGTTCCTACAGTACCCATCGAAGCACAGTTGAGTCGCGCGGACGCTCCGGACCAATTTCCTGTGCTTTTGCCCAACAGTGGCGATTACGCCGTCCAATGGAGAGCTAGACTCTTTGACGACGATGGCAGTGAAATCACAGCTACAGATTCTGCATCCGCCTTCTGGGTGCAAGTGACTGGGACTGGATCACTCCCCGTTAGCGGTGCCGTTTCTGCAGGCGAAGAACAGGAAGTTATTGTTACACTAGAAATGATCCCGAAGAATACGAACTCCTCGGGACAGCATAAGGCCTGGTTACTAGTAGAGACTGATTCCCGGAATGGTGCTCCCTCCACAGAATTGCCTGGAACACCACCTGCGGTTGCTACCAGTCCCTGGTTTTCTGGCATGCGATATTGGTTGAGCTTAAAATTATTAGTCACCTCAGTATTTGTCTGTCCAGAAATTCCGATCAGAACTGCTCTATTGCCTTTCCAAGAGCAAGTGTTGGAGTGGACAGTAGTCAATGTGGACAGTCAAGCGCTTTTTGTGTTACCTCGTGACTTTAGACTTCGCCTAGCGCCAGCAAGCATGAATCAAACTGGCAACACGACTACAGTATCTATCGGCTCTCCCGTGGTAAATAATGAGCGAATTTTCGGGAACTGGCTTGAGCTGTCTCCGGCCTCGGCCATCGTTGCCCCTGAAAGTAGACGAAGCTTCCGCGCCACCATAAGATATTACACAGAGATGTTTAGTTTGCAAAGTCCCAAAATTAATTTCCGTGCTTTTGAGTTCGAGCCACTCTTCAGTTACTCTATGGCGATTCTTACGAAGGAACAGTGGCTGCAGGGACTCGACTTTAAGGATTCTAGGGACACACGTGACCTATCTGTTCACACTTCCTTTCTTGGTGGGGCAGCAGACGAACGTCAATCGTTCCTAGAGTCCAAAAGGCAGAGCGGATTCGTTAATGATCCTATCAAAATTGAAATAGTACTGGTGGATGCGCTCGGCAACAGCCCCGCCAAAGCAATGTTTTCAGACAGTCCTGCCGTTGACACTAGAAAGGGTCTACCTGTCCTTTCTGTGACGGTTACTTCACCGGAAACTGGCATTGATGACTCGACGCTGAGCGCTAAACTCCCTTTGGGGCTCACCAGCGGGAGGGAAGTGCGTTCATTTTCATTTTCTGTCGTCTTCGAAATCATTGGTCAAGCGAATGTAGACGTGAAATTGGGTAACACATCTATTGCCGGTTCGCCGCTTGCGCTGCAGACGAGAGTTGTCACATGTTCCAAGAATGAAGTACCAAGTTCCGACGGGTCTCGGTGCGTATGTAAAGCAGGATATTCACGCGAGAGTGAAGAAGTGAGCAACAAAGCAGACTGCTTGCCCTGTCCTGAGGGAAGGTTCCTGGCTCAACCGTCGAACGAAGAAACATGCGATGTTTGTCCCAACGAGCATTTCTCTCTTGCAGGGAGCGCCACGTGCATTCCTTGTCCCTCTGTCGGGTTTGAATGCGTACAGGGCAAACTGCGAATGCAAAATGGATACTGGTGCGAAGTATGCGCAAGTGGCCTTCACTTACTCCCATTCAATGTGAGTGTGCAGGAACATATCGTGAATCAAGCTCGACGTGGTCAAACTGTGGTGCTCCATGAATGCGAACCCGCTTCCGCATGTATGGTAAACAATACTCAATTCACCACTAGTTGCGCGGAGGCTCGAACCGGTCCACTGTGTGATGAGTGCCAAACCGACTTTATCAAGGCTAAAGATCAATGCCTAGAATGTCGAAATACGGATCAAAACCGGATGCTTGTTGGGATCTGGTTATCCGTTGCGATGACCATTATCGCCGGGCTCAATCTGTACGATTTTACCAAGAGCAAAGGTGGGGAGGAATTAGCACGACGTGGCACAGGCAAGCTCACTTCAGATGAGGAAACTAAACATTGGGTTTCAGAGGACCCGGTTGCTATACAGTCTGCGGATACGAAAGGAGAGATGGATGGTATCGCTTATCTGAAGCTTCTCGTCTTACTGACCATGGACTATTTTCAGATGACTTCGATAGTCGCCGAACTGGAATATTCACCGTTTACTGGGGAATCTGCCTGGTACAGAGAGGTATCTCGTCAGTTTCTGATGGATCCTGCGCGTCCTGACTCCTTTCGGTGTGTCTTGGGTTTCGGCTTTTTCGGACTATCCGTTGCTTCTTTGTTGCTTCCATGGCTGCTTCTGCTTCTGTCGCTGTGCGTGCAACTCGTGTTTCATATGATCAAGCAAGGTCATCGAGCAACATGCCGAGACACACTGGTGTCATCTCTGCGGCCTACCTCTGTTCTCCTGGGAATAATTCATGCGTCGGTATCGATGACTGTTGTTAACATATACAACATTTACCCGTATGAAATATTCGGAGAATTCAGGTTGAGAGCGGATTTCGGCACTTCGACGAGCGATCCAGAGTATACTATCCTAGCTGGCCTGGGCGGCTTTACCTTGGCTGCATTTATCGTAGGGCTTCCTGTGTTCTTACTTGTGTATCTCAGCTGGCGCCATAGGACAGCAACAACCTATTTTCTAAGGAAAGACTTCTTGAGGATAATCGATGGACTCCGTGTCAGCAATCGTGGATATTTGTGGCCGGCTTTCCAAATCATTCGAAAGGTTGCCCTCCTACTACTGGTGTTTCTCTTAAGAAATCCTTCATATCAAGTAGTACTTGTCACCGTCACGCTGATAGTCTCGTTGATGATTACTGTGATCGTAAAGCCATATAAACTCAACTCTCCTCTCAACAAGATGGAACTGTCTAAGTCGCTAGCTATCGGATCGACCGCCGGTTTAGGACTCGTTCGGCATTCGGTTCACGGGTCTAATCAGAAGCTTGGCGTCGATATCGCCGTGTTGCTATGTCAGTTGGGGATGCTGGTACTTTTGGTTTGGGCGTTCACTGTAGTATTTTTAGTGGCGTTTACGACCATAACTAACAAACTCACGCGGTTGAATTGTAAAGGCTGGTGCAACTGTGGACGGACTAAACGAGTTGAGCCTCAACTAATTGAAGTGGCGAGGCGCCGGAGGACGAGTCAGGAACCACATCGGCGTAAGAGTCAACCGAGCTTGGAGGGGACAAATTCCTGGAGCGGCATTGTTGTCCGAGGAGAAAATTGTACGTATCAGCCTGCTGCCCCGTGAGTCAGCCCTGAGACAAAGTGCAGAGCTTGTGGCGAGTAGAGGCGAGCGAAGATGAAATTTCCATTAATCGGAAGTTTAATGCTAGTCAGATATATGTAACGAGTGAATGGTATGATACAACCTAGCATAGGAAATACACTGGACGATACAGTTCCAGTTATAGCATGCACAGGTAGACGCATCAAACAAGAGACGATTGGAAATGTGTGGAAAGTTTCGGTCCCGACCTGACGTTCCATCCATTGATTACTGCAGGCGAATTCTTCGGAAAATGGATGTTCAGTGCCGCGGAAGTTGCTGGAATCCATAATCGAACGGTGCTCACAAAGCCATTTGCTAACGTAGACAAAACAAAACCAGCATATGTTACATGGCAATAGCAATGAATACTTCTCAGCTTGCTTTGATACGTCTACATTGTACCTACTTACGACTCGACCTTGGTTTGAAACTTTGAATTCCTGGGCTGGAGGCCCGGGTCCCACACCTGCCAGCCAGGGACTCGCAGGAGCTGGCGGCGCCTGGCGCAGCCTGGCGGTCGCAAGAATCTTTGGGGCAGCTTAATTGACCCCATTGAAAGCACATGTCGTGTCGTTCAATGGCTTGATTGATAGAGACTACTACATGCCTTGCAGTCTCTCGGGAATCTTTGGTCAAGAGGGAGAGATCCCAGATTCCCCTTTTTTTTTTTTTTCGAGGAGTGTTCGGTCGCAAGTTGTGGGGAAAACATACATTTTTTACGCTTCATTGCCTTTTTTGTTTGTCAAGAGTAAGCCAGCCAGTATGACGGAAGCTCAGAAATATCGAAACAAGGCGGCCCGGTGCCTGAACCAGGGGCAATTCCAGGAAGTCGTGGAATGGGCGGATAAAGCCCTCGAGGTCGATGGGGTCGAGCAGTACGAATCTGCGTTGGCGTTGCAAATGAAAGGACAGGCTTTACATTGTCTCAATCGTCAGGACGAGGCCATCCAGTGCTATGACAAAGCGATTGAAGTGAATCCCGAGTACGCCCCGGCTCTCCACAACAAAGGGGAAACTTTGCGTGTCTTGAAGCGGAACGAGGAAGCGATTCAGTGTTACGACCGAGCACTCGAAATTAAGCCCGATTACGTTGACGTGTGGTATCTCAAAGGTCTGGCGTTGAAGACCTTAAATCGAAACGAAGAAGCCATCGAGTGCTTTGATAAAACCCTTGAGCTGGATCCGAGCCACTCGAATGCATTTTACAACAAAGGCCGCGCTTGTTTCAATCTTAAAAGGAAAGAAGATGCGATTGCTTACTATGATAAGGCTTTGGAGCTGGACCCAAAACTATCCATGGCATTCCACTACAAAGGACGTGCCCTCTCGAATCTGGGCAAGAAGGAAGAAGCTCTGGCGTGCTACATGTGTGCCACCGAAATCAACCCAAAGTTCGCCACGGCTTTCTATCGTAAGGGACTGATCCTTATTTCACTCGGAAGAGATCCGGAAGCACTGCAGGCGTTTCATCAGGCTATACAAAGCGATGCTTCTTTTGCGAAGGACATTCAACGGAACCTAAAGGAAGGATCCGTTGACGTCGAAGCATTGATGCACCAAGGCGATATTATGGAGAGTATCAGGAAGCATGATAAAGCGGCAGAGTATTATGACACCGCCGCGAAACTGGACAACTCAAACGTGACTATATTAATTAAGAAGGGGGTGGCGTTGTATTCATCCAGAGAATATAAAGCTTCTTTGAAATGCTATGAGGAGGCTCTCCTGCAAAATCCCGGAAACGTTGAGGCCTTAAACAATAAGGGAAATGTGCTGCAAAAGCTCGAGAAATATGAAGAAGCAAAGAGTTGCTACGATACGGCTTTGGCCCTCAGTTCTATGAAGGGTAATTCGTTTATGGACATTTGGAACAATCAAGGTAATACGCTATATCATCTTGGCCGAACGGAAGAAGCCATCAGATGTTATGATGAGTCACTGAAAGCGGATTCCGATCATCCCTACATTCTTTATAACAAAGGAAAAGTGCTTTACAATATGGGTTATGAAGACCCTGCGAATGAATGCTTTGAACGAGCGGTCCAACACAAACCTATGCTAGTTTATTATCCCTTCAACGCGGCGAGTGATGGTCAACTGTATAACCTCAACCGGACGGGGGAGTAGCTTAGGACAATTGCTCTCTGACGTCCACACCGGTCCTATTCCGATTAATACTACAATACAACACTAACGGTGTCCAATACGCCCGTGTACAGTAGCTGACTGAATCGAGTACCACTGGTCGGAGCTGATGGACGTGAGTCCCTGGCTTCACTATACTTTCCAATTGGCACTGTGATTTGGCAGCGTTGGTGTTAATCTGGCAAAAGTGGGTCCACTACATACTGGTATACACTGTAGTTTGAGTCACTGTGTGGCGAAGTGTAAGACTGCCAAACCCAGCTCAAGTCGACGAGCCCTACCGGTACTGTACATTCCGATGAGTGGATTCAGTTTTCTCTCAGTAATGTAACTCTGTGTAACAACAGAAGTTTCAAAATATTTCTTTGGCTTTTTCGGAAACTCGGGAGACCAGAGACTGGTTTAAATCGTAAAAGACTCCCGAGTCATTGAGAGAGTCGAGCTTGTCAAACAAGTATACAGAATAGGGCTAAGAGGGGCCGAAACAGATCCACTACAAGTTTGGTTTCATTTTCTGTATCCAAGGTGGTATTCATTAACCTGCCAAACGACGAGTGCCTTCTGCTTTTGAAATTGGATGAGAAGCGAAAAACTTTCCGGGGCTTAAACGGTAAGCCGTGAACCGCTCTGAGCGGTCCCCTGCTCCACGATACGCCTTTGCTCATTATTTTGAAGTGTTTAGGATTGCTATTTGCATTGCAGCAGTTGGTCTACACTCCCCTTAGTAGTCAGTGCCGGTTGCTCCGAGGAGTTCATACCACGAGGGAGCCGCGTGGCAAATTGACAATCGCTTGTCGTTTCTGTTTGAATCGTGTTTGCCCTGGGCAATGAGCACGCAATTAGCTCGATAGGAGGGGATTTCAAACCAAAGGTACGTCTAAGGAGCTAAATTACAGCACTGGCACGGCTCATTGGTATCCATATATGCCAAAGAGGACTCGTTGTGGCCCTTTTTTTTATAACGATCGTCGGCAACGCTTGTGTCCCCGGGGTCCTAGGCTCTGTTGTGGCCCACAAGAGACTCATTTCGAATCTATAGCAAGTAAAAGGCACCCTAAATTGGTATTATCGATGGAATACATGCCATCGGCAAGGCTTAAGTGGATGGAAATGAGAAACGTACTCTCCACGGAGTTGAAGTTGTCCGGAGGAGAGGATAGAAATGCACCCGTATATCTCAGATATGAAGCCCAAAAATGTTGAGTATGACAAACTAATGTCGCTAATTCTTTGGTTTCGCCTACAGGCTTTGAAGAGCGCTTCGGCATTTGCACTTCGTCCGGGCAGGGAAGACGAGTTATCGAGCTGCAGCTTTACTCATGGACCACAAAGCGCTCCAATTAAGACGAAGACATGAAAACAAACAAGGACAGAAACTCCCGTCAAGGGTTTGCTTGGTCTGGCAACTCCTCAATCTTCCCGGTATTTCTGCTTCTCTTTAGCTTCCTCCTGGCACGTTCGGAGGCCAATGACCTTCGTTCGTGGATTATTGAGGGCAATGAGCAATGCATCACGTACACTGCGGCTACCAGTACCTTCGAAATGCACTGTATGGTCATCTGGAAAACGAACTACAATAGAACGTCTCATGTGACACTGCAGCCCAATGAAGTGTTCGAGGGGCACGGAAATACAATTGACCTAAACGAAATACAAGAATTCGATGGCCTCATCAAGGTGGATGAAAGTGTCGTTTCCATATCTCAGGCCGTGATGGTGCGAAATGTCCATATGGAAGGAGGCAGTACAAGCTTTGGTGGAGGTTTTATTATTCAATCAGGTCAATCCTACTTTCAAGTCGAAGACTGCAGCTCTTCAGGGAGTATAGAGGAAGAGGGAGGTGGTATTTGTGGTTCCCACTGTGGAAACGACGGTTTTATTCAAATTTGGACGTCTTCTTCTCATGGGGCGCTGTTTGGCACTGGAGCTGGAGGGATTGCTGGCAAGCGAACAGGTGCAGGAACGCAAGGATCTGCCGATATCGATGGATGCTTTTCGACTGGACATGTTTTTGGTAACAGTGCTGGTGGAATTTGCGGAAGTGAGTCGGGAGCATCGGGCGGAATGGTGCATGTTATCAGGTCACACTCGTCGGGGGACATTATGGGAGGATTTGCTGGCGGAATTCTCGGAGAGTCGGCAGGATCCAGCGGAGGCGGTGCAAACGTTTCTGAGTGCTATTCCACGGGGCGTATCAATGGCGAGGCCAGCGGTGGTATTTTGGGAGCCCGTGCCGGAAGTTTCAGCGGAAGTGTGTACGTTCGCGATGTTTATTCAACGGGAACCATTGATAGCTCCGCCACGGGGGGTATTTTTGGAGCACAAACAGCTGATGACGGGAGTGTTGTGTTGGAAAATGCCTACGCCAGTGGCACTGTTTTAAATCCCCAATCTAGTGGAGGCATTGTTGGATCCATCGAGTCTGTTGTTCAGCTCCTCCGAATTGAGTACTGTGTATACAATGGARCGTCACCGGACCCAACCAATACAGAGCCTGTTAAAGTAGCTGGTACTGGTGAAGGGAGTATTACCCTGATCGAGGGTCTCTCAGACGATTTAGAGCTGATCCGTGGCCAGCTCTACCACTATAATGGTATTCAACGTTGGGCTGATAGCATCTGGATTCTTAACGGAACCTCTAACTTTCCAATCTTACGTTTCCAAATGTTTGACGATCCAAAAGACGGACTCCCAATCCGTGGTGGTGACATTCGTGAGTTCATCCTTGAAGGCCAAGAGCCGTGTATTCAGTACAGTGCTGCGTCCCTAACTTTTGAGATGACGTGTGATATTATCTGGTCACAACGTTACAACCAGAGCGCTTTCATTCTGTTGAAAGCCAGCGAAACATTTGAAGGACGAGGGCACTCTATTGATATGGATAATATCTTTGGCTTCGATGGATTGATCGATGTGGGTGAAACCACGATCGTCAGTGTAGATCAAAGTATAAACATCCGTGATGTTCATCTGAAGGGAGGGAGTACCAGTTTTGGGGGAGGTTTCATTGTACGATCGAGCCAATCATTTTTCCGTGTTGAACGATGTAGCTCTTCAGGGAGTATAGAGGAAGAGGGAGGTGGTATTTGTGGTTCCCACTGTGGAAACGACGGTTTTATTCAAATTTGGACGTCTTCTTCTCATGGGGCGCTGTTTGGCACTGGAGCTGGAGGGATTGCTGGCAAGCGAACAGGTGCAGGAACGCAAGGATCTGCCGATATCGATGGATGCTTTTCGACTGGACATGTTTTTGGTAACAGTGCTGGTGGAATTTGCGGAAGTGAGTCGGGAGCATCGGGCGGAATGGTGCATGTTGTCAGGTCACACTCGTCGGGGGACATTATGGGAGGATTTGCTGGCGGAATTCTCGGAGAGTCGGCAGGATCCAGCGGAGGCGGTGCAAACGTTTCTGAGTGCTATTCCACAGGGCATATCAATGG
>LVLI01000545.1:0-14298 GCA_001687465.1 Halocafeteria seosinensis
CCCACAGTCAGCTTCGATGATACGTGATTCACTGAAGCAATTTTATACTCTATTGAAACTTTGCTTCCTCTATCAGGAAAGATAGGATTTAAAGATCCACCAATGTGTGTTGCATCTGGAACTGTAAGTGTCGCCCTATCCTGTCGAACATCAGTTACCACGAACGACACATTTGACACCGATTCGTCGATAATCATTACGTTGTAGGCTACACCTTCAGAAGGTGCTCCCCTGGGAATAGTGATATTCAACGTAACGGACTCGTCCGAACCGACTAAATCTCCACATTGCGCTACTTCCAACGACGAGTTCGCCAACGATGGCTCCACAATCATCAGTGCCGACGATCGAGATCTCACCAAGCCCTCCAACGTATCGTAGGTCAACTGTGAATTCACACTCACTGTTTCTCCTTGACGGTTCTTCGGTACATTCGCAATGTATCCACTATAGAATAATACAACATGGGCAGAAGAGACACCAAAAACACGTACATCACACAAAGAATACGACAGAGTATCACTACCCTTTTCCAACACTCGATTCAACTCCTCTCGGTTCAACGGCACCCGAAAACCACACTCAAACTCGATATTAGCATTCTCCTCCATGATCTCAACTCGATCCAAACCCAAATCAAACAATCCCGATAAACCATGCTTTCCCTCAGCGAAAAGGATACTTATGTTGAGTTCGACATTGGAAAGCCATCCACCCAGCAAAACCATCTCAACCTCTGACGTGATCTCACTTCCAATGCTAACATATTTCTCCAAGATTTGGGTGTCTTCTCTAGCAGACGAAACAGATGACAATACGGCGGCGTCCTGGGTGGTCAATCTAGGATTCCTTTCGGCGCACACTCCTCGTTGGAATCCAAACGAAACATCAGGATACGTCCAGTAATCAACACAAAGCTCCAAATCAAGGATTATTGAGGCAGGAAGTAGTTCGCTAAATCTGTATGTCCACTCGACGTTGACGTCGGATGAAACATCCAGTAGATCAAGGTTAGCGATCACTGTCGAATTTGTCACATCTCTTGGCTCACCATTTACGCGGACTGATTCCAGGACGAAAGCTTGAGAGTTTAGGTGTCTATCAGACAAACCGAGGCCATATGCTGGAGCTTGGGAATTTTTAGTATGAGAAATTTTTGTTTCAAATATGACCAAGTCCGTAGCATTGAGTTGTCGAACGGTTGCCGGGCTTACAACAAATTCCTCGAGCGAGGGAATCCGAACAACATGCTCCCGCGACAGAACCCTATTAGATTCCCTATACAAATCCGTGCTATACGATATGAATGCAAAGTCAAATGCGCTTCCACTGGTTATCCTTCCCTCGGTGCTGTTTACACGACCCTCCACCGACAGCGACAATTCTCCATTTGTCCTACTTTCAGCAAAGGCATCGTTCAGAATTTCCCCTATAGACAATGATATCCTTTTCTGAATCAAAATGACGTCTGTCAACAGTTTTCTACTGCTCGTGGACAAGAGGTCAACTCCCTCGTTGGTAATGGAAACGAACTCAGGAAAATCAAACGGCACATTACTGACTACGAGCTCACTCTCGAAACCAACGACCCTGCCAAAAGGAAAAGAAATATTTATGATAACATGGAAAGGTTGTCCCACCAGCACCGAATCCCACGACAATCCACTAAACCCAGCAGGTTGCTCCAAGACAAGACTAGCGATGTCGTACGTCGGAGATAGCACATGTAAGTAGACCTTATCCTCGGTAGCGTTTGTATACTTTCGACAATTTCCATCGAAACAATTCGACACACTTTGCCATCCAAGAGTCGGAGATACGGAGATACTACTGTTCAGTAAAATATCAAATCGAACCTCCACCTCATATTTTATGCACACAGCAACACCTCGTGTCAACTGCTCAAGTAACGTTGTGTCATCGTCTTCGCCGCTTAAAATGTATCCGGCATCTATTTGCCCTTCTGCGAAGGAGAAACATGATTTGTTGAACAGGCATTTGCTGCTCCATATGTGATCCACGATTCTATTTTCAAACAACAGCCAAACATTGGTGAGGCGGTAACGGGGTCCCAGGTTCTCATCTTGGAGCGTCAAGTTGAAGGCGTCAGAATCCAGGCTCGATGACTGAGCTAGTGCCTCAACAGATATATTGTGTCTTCTCATTCCCTGTGTCACAGAATTTGACCCATAGTTGTGCCGTATAGTAATACGCGGCGCCACAATTACAAAATCAGCGGTCGAAAACGTATCTTCACCTGAAACAGCTGATGAAGACAGGGTGGAAGTAATGTTGACTGTTGAGCCAATTTTATCTTTTTCGACAGAGTTCACAATAGCAGTGAACTCGATGGTGACGTTGTCCGATACACTGGGATGAGTGTTATTGATCACTAAGTCTCCCAGGTACAGAAACACTGAGTTTGAATCCTGTAGGACGCCGTGTTCCAGAAAACCGGCCGGGACAAACTCTACGCCTGACGATTCTTCAACATGTTGTGTTTGCACCGAAGAAAGGGCACTAGGTGGTGTCCATTGTAGACAAAGCGATGCATTCGTCAGGATGCCACCTACAAACTCAAGCACCTGCGTTAACTGCATAGTAGCCCCAATGGCCGCCATGCCATCTCTGCAACATTCACTTAGTGTCGCGACGTTGAGCAGCGATGCTGGCGGTGGTATTCTTAAGGTACCAGATAGACCTTTAGTGACATCATATTGTCGACTGTATAAACCTGCTTTGGGTCTACTATAGCCCGTCAATCGGAAAGAAACGTCCTGGATTAAATTCACTTCGGCCTCAACGGTCAACGTAACCGTGCTGTTTATTGTTACGCAATCTCCCACATCGATAGCTGGCAGCATACATACTTGTTTAGGAAGATCTGGGCACAGAACGATATCTTCCTCTGCCAAGACAGTTACGCTTCTGACAACGTCTGAATTCAAGGATGTGGTAGACAACGACACATCGAAAAGCGGACTGAGTTCCTGGACTTCACCCTCGTTCTCCAACTGGAACGACATAGATACGTCTTCACCCGGTTCAACAGATATAGTGGCTCCAGGACCTTGGATGGTAGTAACGTTGTGCTCAGAGACTAGGACAGTAGACACCTTCTCTGTTACCGCAAGCAAAGTTCCTTGTATGCAAGAACTGACAAGAGAGGTTACTCCTCGAACGACACTTGAGGCATTCGTAACGATTCCCGTTGCCACCAGTTGAAACAATGACCAACCATCGGACGAGCCATTGTTCCACACATCCCCAACTTCAGCCGTGATAGTGTCTGAATTTATAGCAACATCTTCAAGTGTAAACGAGGATTGCCCGAGGGAGCTAATGTTCAAATTATCGGCGGACACTAAGGGCAATAACGCATCATCAGACTCGATTGTAGACCGAAACCCCGCAACCTTGCCGACAGGGAAGACCACTAATACATTGATGGACAACTTTGCACCGGGAGGAGAAGGGACCGTATCCCCGGGAAGGGGTTGAGAAAAAGGAGGTTCAACGGATTCTACATCCAAAGATAACTGGAACTGCGGGACTGTACTCTCGATGCGAGAGAGAGGAAATTCCAGAGGTATGTGAACTCCACGCGCAGAAGGATGCGTGCTGACGTGCATAGCGAACTCAAGCTCCGTCACAGTTCCAAGCTGAATGGTCGGCAGTACCTCGATTTCCAAAAAAGCATTGATCACATTGCCAATTTCTAAGAACCCAAACTCGACTACCGACTTTTTGGCCATCACGTTGCCACCTACGTTCTTGCTGGATCCAATATGATCGACGGAGAACACCTCAGATATTCTGAACGATGAATAACTTCTAAGGCTAAATACACTTATATTAAAAGCCTGTGAGGAAAACGGAGAAGCCTGGTTTGCAAGTTCCAATGTAAGGTTAAACTTCTGAAGTCCTTGAACCCCCACCACACTTTGCGGGAACAACGCCAAATCTGGGTATGGTTGAACGTAAAACAGAGAGGTCTGTGCGGTAATAGCCTCAGCGGCAATATCTTTCGACACTAGCTGAAATGAGACAGTTCGCTTGTCCCCTGGGTCTGAATTCCCTCTACACACAGAGGCCGAAACAACGAAATGGAGCACATTCACTTCGTCGTCTTGTTCAGACGTTCGGGAAGCCAACGTCCCTAAGTGAACAATCAGAATGTCTCCCGAAAGGGTAACATGCTGCTGAAAAACCGAATCCCAAGACTTGCCTTCAACGAACAAAAAGCTTGAGTTGCTTACATCCCAATTTTCCACTCCGTCAAATTGGATACAAGAGTTCTCACTGGGTGTAAACTTCAGTGCCGACTCGCTAGCTTTGCCGGGAGGAACATTTACCGAAGCATTAAACCTAAGCGTGGAGCCGGCTGTCATAAAGTTGCCACTGTCCGGCCTCAGTTCCCTATCGTTTTCAACAGTTAAATTGACCCACGGAACACCCACGAAAAGGGAATAAGGAACGATGGTAGTATAGTTCTGTTGACAGCCAATGTTGGGTTAGGATGCGACGAATGTTGAAAGCTTATTACGTGGTCCTTCTGTTCTCCAAATTCTACATCGTGACTCACTATAGTCGCATATGTAGCGTTTAGCTTCGCTAAAGGTGACAGGACATCTACCGAAACGAGAGGCTTGCTGCTCTCCACAGCGACTCCACCTACCGAGATCTGTCTCAACACAAGAATCAACGCACTGGCTTCATCGAGAACGACACCGTCGTCAACCAATGATACATTGTAGGCTGGAGATACGTCTTTCTCGTTCTCCCAGGAGACCCTTGTCTGTGTGTCCACAAAGACGCCTGAAAACAGACCCGAAACTGGCGACACAACCGCGTTGAGGAAAACACCATGAGGTTCCACAAACTTTTTCTCCGCTGAGTGGATACAATCTGAGCTGGTGAGCTTGGAAGAAAATGAGACCTTGACTTGACCAACCTCTCCTCGATTGCCTTGAGGTATGTTGCATCCATCTACGTAAGCTTTCCCAGTAAACGAAAAAATATTGTATCGTGCGCCTCCCGTAGTGTTACTTAGAAACGGGCAAAACCGAATATCAACAGAATCCTTCGTCAGCGACAAATCCGTCTTATCATGTGCGCAATTTTCGAAGCTGATCCCGGGTGGAACAAATACAGGATCGAGCTCAAGAAAGAAAAAATTTGTCACTTCGAGATGCAGCAATCCATCTGTGACCTGTGATTCTACTACAGACAAGGAAAAATTGAAAAAGATTGCCGTTCCGAAAGTGACTTCATTATCATCCAAGAAATCAACAAGACCATCGTCATTCGCCGACAACAATTGCACTACGGGCTCAGCGATTTTGAATTTTCTATCAGTTTCCGTTACAAAAGAGTAATCCCTTATAACACTAGAAGATAACCCAAACTCGTCCCCAGCGTGTTGCGGTGCAGATCTCCATGACAACTCAAAGCTGGGCGTGAATGTCTTGCCGCTCTCAACGTCGGAGTTTAGACGAACCTTGTAGTCGATGTATAATGGACCTGACGTTTGCTGAAATTCCCTGACAGTGTGAATGATCCGCGTGCCATGGGTTATTGATTGCTGACTTCCATTTACGATTACTTCTGAAACAGAATATAATGAGGAAAATTCTGACGTCATATCGAGTACCGTGACCGAGAATCCCGCGCTCACTAACTCGTTGCTTCCCGTAGTCAACGATATATCCCCGAGTGCCGCAACGTGGATGCCATTCTTGTGCGATAATGCCAATTTAATCGTCACAACCTCGTCCCCCGTTATGTTGAGAGATGGAACTTGCAATTCATGCCCTAGGACTATGGCAGGCTCCACAACGTCAAATTTCGTCCTTCCAACAAGTTCGCTAACACCATCTCTTCTGAGGTTCTCCAGCGGCCAAACGTAATAAATTCTTGCATCGAGGCCGACGACATCCCCGTCTTCAACATCTGCAGAAGCATTTAACAACACATCAATTTCAACAGTAAACTCCGTATCACGACGCGTAGAAAATGCATTGCCCGAGTCAATCAAGATTGCACCAAGAGACACAAAGACATGTGTTCCATTCCCACTCGAGCTGGACAAAATCTCAGATGAGTTTGTTTTCACAGTGACAAACCTTCCAACCTCTGACGAAGGAAGTCGAATGTCGCGTAACTCTAAGCCTCTGGTTAAAGGACCATTCGCTCTCACAACTAAGCCAGCATCGAACTGAGATTCTGGTGGTTGGATAGCAACACTGAGTGTGATTTCTTCTCCGAACGTAACATCGCGTATCTCCGGATCAAATCGGAAGCGTGCAGTATGTTCGAAGCTCGTATTGGCAATACTCAGGCTGCCGCTGACCAGGCCAACAACGTCGAGGCTGACAGAGTCAATGTCGCTCTGGCGGCGCAGGACATTCATCCACGTTCCATCGTCTTCCAAACTACCAGGGGCGCTCTGCCACGCCCATGCCGCCGATCCAATTACTTTGCCCAACGGCCTAATTAAATTCGGTTGGACGACAAAAACCGCCGTAAATTTCAATTGCGCCCCGGGAGGAAACTGACCCTCGCACCCAAATGAGAGCTGTGAAACATGGAGCGGTCCAGAAGCTAGTTTCTGCCTACATTGTCCATCGATATATGTAGTCCAAGATCCATCTTCCCAGAAGACACCACCAATGTAGCATTCTGCGATTCACTCGCTAGAGTGAAGTTGCCATAGGCAGGAATTTGATCCATGCCGTCCAATTGAAGAGTGAACGACGCTTCAAAGACGTCGTAAGCACTAATGACCCCGGAAATGTTACTCTTCGCCTCCACTAACGCTACTTCAGCCGGCATAGTGCCATCGAAACAAATCGGAGCCGAAGAAATCCCAGTCAATTCCGCAGTACGTGTGGGCGATGAAACTTTCAAAACGGCTTCCTGGTCAGTAACCTTGGCAAGTTCTACATCTACCCGCGTGCTAAACTCAAAATAGATTTTGTCTGTATCAAACGAGTCTACACTGCTGTATCTGTTATCAGGCCAGTTTACGACGTCCGTGAACTTGATCGAGATGTTACCACCCTGCGTCACCCGGATGTCGATAAGAGCCTGAATGTTAGCTCCCACAAGTACTCCCACACTCTGACCGGAGAAATTCTGAGCATGGCCAGTTGCTCCGAGAAAAGTCCTGGAGAAGTGAACTGACTCTTCAAGAATGAACAACGAATTTGGCGGTCTCATGTCAACACTGGCAATCGCTTTATCGGTAGAACCCTCGGGAAATTCGACCAGCATGCCGAGCCGAGTCTCTTCCCCGTGATATTGCTTCACACAGTAGTCAGCACCAACTAAAGTATCGCTCGTATAAGGGTTGCTACTTTCCGCAATAATCCAAGAGTCCGCAAAGGTAGCAGTAGCTGCTCGTCCAACGGCAGGTTCAGACTCAAAATCAGGAAGATCCAAGCTCGATTCTGTAAAATCCGGTCCTCCGGGAACAGAGGCGTATTCCAAGATGCGGCATTCTATAGATTGCGTGTTATATGCATTTGACGTCAAACCGGACCACTGCAGCCACGGTTCAGCGATGGTTTCGACAAGTAAAACCAAAGTGTTCTCTCCGACCGGGCCACGAGTCCTCCCAGCTAGTTTCGAGACACTGGCATTGACGAAGAGCACGTTTCCATCATCTATGAACACATTGCGGTTTTCGTCCGATATCTCAAATGAGCTTCCGTTAGATATGAGCAAAGTTTTAGCAGACAGAGGGAACATCGTTGCATTCGGAAACATCAGAGGCGTCCAACACTCAAACTTTATGTCGAACGCAGCGGATCCTCCAACGTTCACAAGCCCGACAGAAAACACGGCCCCGTCGCCAGCGTCCAGGTTCGTAATTTCCTGAGGCATGTCAAGAATTTTGGACTCGGATAAAGAAGTTTCTTCTCCACTCCTGACGAAAGGCCAAGATGCTCGCGCGAATCTCTCAAAGTCGAACAGGTCGGATATACCACCTGTACTCCCACAGTTGCTCAGTTGAGGCTCTCCTTCATTCGGACGAAGCGTCTTCCCGCTGGTTTCTTGGTTACCTGTGACTCCGGCAAACCCCGCTTTTATTCTTAAAACAGGCTGTCGATTTACTGCCTGAATCGACGCTTCCACTTTGGCTTCGTTGACGGCTTCCTGAGAAGCCGCTGTTCTGGCATCCGAGTTAGCTCTGGCTGTGGATATTATTTCTGTTCCATCCGCCGAAAGAATGTTCCTTACAGGGAGAGTATAAAGAATGTGAATAGTGCTTTGTCGATTGTCACTATCCTGAACAGCTGGCCACGTAAGATTGAATCGTGTTTCCGAGATATGTAACTGCGGAACACTATCGGATACGAAACCGAAGTAATTATCGTTAACACCGTATTGAAGAAGCCCTAAAGGAGGGATGCGTCCAGAGCCAGAACGGGTGCGTAAAGGGTAGATTGCGTTATCATGAAAACTGTGCGGGGAAATCAAGTCATTCGTGTCCAAATCCACTGCGATGCTCAATTCTCCCTCGGCTGTAAATGGCATCTCGTATTCGATGAGGAACGTGAGTTCCCTTCCGGGGTAAATTCGTGTGTCTTCTTCAAACGGCTTCCCATCAACGGCAAAGAGTTCATGAGAGAGGCTAGTACCTTCCAGGAGGATGCTGTTTCGGGAGTCTCGGTCGAGACTCTCCGATGAGAACTGAGCACAAGCATGCGAACTGTTCGGAAAGGCTGGAAAGCCATTGAACTCTACAGGATCACATGCGAAGAAGTCCAAAGACATCGTGCTCTCTAGTTCCTGCCAATGGTATACAAGGGAGCCATCTGACGACGAGTTTCCTATTTCGACTGAAAACTCCAGGTCACAAGCCAATCCACGGAATGCCTTGCTTCCCGCATGTTTCATCAATCCCATTTCTTGGAAAATGGAATCCAAATTGAATTTGAACTCAGGTGCATTACCCCGTGAAGGACCAAGGGAAGGTGCATCCACGGTAAAATGAGCACCGCGACTTAGCTCGAGAGAATGCATCCCGCATTGCATAGAAGCGTTTTCGGAAGCTTCATCCCTTACAAGCCACTCGTCATCGTGGGCAACGTTTACCCAAGCATTACGAAAGAGCAAATGTTCGGTAAAAAAGATAGATCCTCGCTGTGTCATGGTCGCTCCTGCTATCTTTCGCCCAACTGGGTCCGCCAAAGTCCTTTTAACAGCCCGCCAATTGGCAGTGAGGCCTGAACGGAGAGGAACAACACTCAGAACATCCGTCTCGTTTATATAGGTGTAATCAATAGCCTCTCTGTCAAGAACTATCGTTGACGAGTGCTCCATCTTCCTCGATTGAGCGTGTAGCACCGGTACAGCGTCATTAATATTTTCAAACTGAGAGACGAGAAACTCAGTATCTAAGCCAAATGAGCGGGTAGTTTTTGCCCCTATGGAGCCATCAGAATCTAGTATCTCAAACGTCGTAATACCATTTTGGCGCAATTCAGTAAACCACTGCCTTTTTTTCAGCGGGCCCTCTGAAACATCGAATTGATCTTCTATTTCACTAATACCACCGGGTGAGTGCAAAGTCCACGTTGCGTTCAAAATGTTTATACATTCGGACGTTTCAACGTCGACACTATATGGTCGATTGTGGGAATCCAAGGGAACTTTGTAATGGCTACCTGGAAGATTATTGTCAATGCTGACGTCTTGCCGGGAAACTCGATGAACAATCCCAGGAACGAACCACTCGGTAGTATCAGTGCTGGTAGCCGTAAATTCATCTGGGACAGGGTCACAGCTACTACTCAATGCACCGCGCACATATATGGTTGACGTAGCACTAGAGCTGGCCATCAAGCGGACATCAATACCCACTTCGATATCAGATTCTGTTTCGACGTCGGTATCGGAGTGGACTACTAAGAGCATCCAGCCCTTTCGTCCACCGCAAATTTCCCCTCCACCCGGAAGCGGGTGTTCAACTGCATAAACGCGTCACAACCAAATCAATGGGAATTTGGGTGGTGCACATGTATGTACTCGGTAGGCCACATACCACAGGAATCCTCGAATGTGTCATCGAGCACTTTCGCTCCTTCCGCAGCAAGAGGGGAAAGAAATTGAGCGCTGCCCTTGTCGACATCGAGGACAAGTTTGTCAACATCGCCGAAATTTTCCGTTGGTATCACTGCAACAAAACACACGAACGTGGGACCGTCCAGCCACTTACTCCCGCCCCAGCATTGGTTCGCGTACCAATGTCAATGAATTTAAAACACTTTTCAGAAGAATCTTCGCCGGTATCCAGGATGAAACTGGCTTGTCCTTCTGCAGAAACAACATGTCGCAAGACTTGCCTCACGCGGCGGTGGTTCCTGCTGGCGTTTACTTACCCTCACATTGAAGTCTGGTGTTGATGGAATCCTCGTACCTCATAGAAATGTCCGCGCCCGATAATGGGCTGAAGACTGTGATTAATGCTACTAATAAGGTGGTGATATGTGTACGATGGGTTTCTCGTCCTGTACTAAAATACTGCCTCCTCTTTGTTGTCTTCTCAAGGACACGATTCTCGCTTCGGCTATACAAAGCCATTTTGCCTCTTTAAATCCCAGTGTCCCAGGGAATGATGGGGGTTGCTCTTATACCAGTACGTGTGTAACACGAATTCTACCCAAAACACAGAAAGACATCCGCAGAACACGTCAACGCCGGGCTGGGCTCCTCCAGGTCGGTTTATCGGTTCGGTCGCACGGCGTGCTTCCTTCCAAAAATACAAAGAAAAAAGCGAAAAATGACGCAAACTTTACTAACGAAAACTCTCTTTCTTTTCTTATGTTACAGTTTCAACCACTTTGAAGACAGGACACACAGACAACTCCCCAACAACTGGAGTCTCCACCCCGCAAAAAAGGTGTCAGAGGGGGCACCGAGATGCGGAAGTTTCTCAAGCTGTCAGCTGATGAGTCAGTGATGACGGCCAAACGGTCAGTCTGACTCAGTCTCGTTGATGCACCACAGCGTGAAGATGTTGGAACGGTTCTGGGTAGGGTTCGCCCCTCACACCGCGCAGCATAACCTGTAGTCTACACGCCTTTCGGTAGGAGTAATACCACATTTCCAGCGGTGTGATTTTTCTTTTCCGCACATGCTCAACGCCCCAAAACCATTCGGGTGATATAACTATTGGGGAGGAGCCTGCCACTAAAATGGCCACCATCTAGCCTCCCATGGCGAAACAAGCCCCATTAAAGTTCGTTTGATTAAACTTTCAAAAAATACATGTAGAAGTTGTCCATTGCGACGGAGTTCTTGAGCCTGTTAAATACATTTCTGCACAGTGAAAGCGGACAAAAGCTTAACAAAATAATTAATGACTTAGTATCTAATCACACGTGCGACTTTTTTTATGACCGCTGCTTATTGAATACAATGACCGTCGCCGCCATTGCGGGGGACAAAGAGCGCTCACCGCCATTGCGACCACCACTCAAACCACCTTGGAAGGTGATTATTCACCAGAAATGGGCAAACGTTATTTGAACAAGTGTTCATACTGTTTATTATCTTTATATCTAACTATATTTTATTCGATAGGAACATGTCGTTATGCAGGACCCCATGTCTCTTGGAAGGTGGTGTGAAAGAACGGCATCCAAGTCTCGCTATCTGACAAAACTCGATGTATACACAGTGCGAACCCTGAGACGAACTTATCCTTGGATTTCTAGATATGGAGGATCAATATATGGCTTGGGATAGTGTTCACGTGACTTGGTTCTTCTGCAACAAAAGGGTATCCGCCAAACCGCAAATCTAGAATCCCACCCCAAGCACCCCAGCCATCAACTTAATTGAAAGGTTTGTTGATGAATTCATATGGTAGCGTTAAATCAGTGCTGCATCTTGTTTAACGAATTGGATTCTGGAACGCAGGACAGGCTGCGCGAAGTTATCGAGAAACATGTCTCAGAAATGCGGCACGCGAAAGAGTTGATCGAGTACTATGCTGTTCTTTAACGGTTCGAAAGAAATATAATGATAAGATGCGGGGAACGTTGGAAGTCTTAGATCGACTCTCGGAAGGTATATTTCGAACAGCTGATGTCTAGAGAGACATAGAGTATGAATTGCAGCAATACCTGAACCCGAACAAACGGGTTCCCCGGCTGAATAAAAATGGCATAGATTTCGACCCAGCTAAGCTTCGATGGTACGTTTCGAACAGCTGATGTCTGCGGAGACATAGAGTATGAATTACAGCAATATCTGAACCCGAACAGTCGGATTTCCGGCCTGAATAAAAGTGCCATAGAACACTTCGAAAGCTTGCGGAATCGGTACTGGGGATGCCCCTCTCTTCCGCGTGTGTGGAACGGTCATTCTCGCTAGTAACAAGACTATACGTGAGCATCGCAAAATAAGTAGTCTTTTAAGAACGAGTTATGCGCATCGGCGAACGAGTGGATGATCGATCCTGTTCAGCAAAGCTGCAAAGTTAAAGGCCATGGCTCCATGGAACCATGAGCACAGCTCTCTTACTCTGCGGCAAGGAGATGCTTGTTAATACAAAGCCACAAATATGCAAATTATCCGTTAATCAGTCAACCTCTTCATGTGAAGGTGCGTATCCATCGAACTTCCCCGGGGACGCATGAAAAAGATGAAACCGGGACCCTTCAAAAATCACAACCCTGGTCCGGAATCTGTTCAAACTCAACAACCAACGACCACACTGTACGTCGATGTGACAGTGCCGAACCCGCTCACAGGACACAGACTAGCCAGGACAGCCGGAAAACCCTCACCATCGCCCCAGAAGCGGAGAAGATGAAGCGAACAAATTACGGGCACCTGAGGGACCACAACACGGAAATTATCCCGTTCGCGATAGAGGCGACTGGCGGGTTCGGGGAAGACGCAATCAAGTTCCTGAGGAGAATTGCCAGGAAAGCACCGGCCTCCCGCTGGGGAACAAGGGAGATGCGGAACTTCCGCAAGCTGATGACGGCCAAACTGTCAGTGACGTTGGTGCGCTACAACGTGAAGATGCTGGAGCGGTTCCGGCTAGCGTGTCCCCCCCCCCCCCAAAGTTTCCGTTCTTAAGTGAGAAACCAGCAGATACGCGTTATGCGGAAGCTAGAAGAGATTCCGGGATCTGATAACGCTGATACAGTCGAAAACCTCCTGAAACCTCAGAGTTATTGTAGCTTTTCTTCGGCGTACTGGTGGTGCAGATGACTTTGGCTGTCAAGGTTATTGACAAGTTGTATAATTGTGAGTAGGGCGAGATCTACTCCTATAGCGTCCATAAGGGAAATCGTTTTTGTCATACACTACGTCTTGCAAACTCCGGCACAGGCATATCATTGTACTACGTAAATTAAAAATACGTTTATGAAACATAATTCGTTGATCAGGCGTGCTGTGACAAAACAGAACTTCACAGCACTGTATTCCTTGCTAGCCTGGTATTGGCAGTTGGAGGCAAGATCAGTGCATGTGAGCCTCGGCGTGGCGAGTGGAGTGTATCATACAGCAGGAAGGTCAAGAGGATTGTCTAGTTCAATGAGGAAAGCGATTTGCCTTGACCCTGTAAAACCCATTGATTTTGGCGATGTTGTAGCTATTGCAGATCGAGAAGCTATGCTCAAACAGCTTGCACTACACGGTATGTAACAGTAAGGTCGATTGTTTCGGGCAATTGTGCATGTTTACATGCTAAGAAAACATACGGAAATGAGAGAAATTTTATAGAAAATGAACGTGAGCTGCACGATTCCTATCGCTCTTTTAATGCGATACCGTGTGACACTTTTACTGCAGTAAGTGTAATATCAGCGGGAAGTTCACGCAAAAATGGGTGGTGCCAAAAGTGTTATGTCGGGGTGCCCTGCCAGGGCCTGCCACCCTCTCACAAATGTTTGCCCCAGGTCAAATTATTAGTGCAGTGGCAAAGACCACCATGAAGGCTAACGGTGAGATACAGTTGGAAGGATCTTGTCAACTGGGTAGGGTTACTTCCAACGCGAACAGATTTGAACAATACTATTGCGGAAGTTAGCCGGGTTTTAACTATTGCGCTTGCCGAATCCATTCGTCAGATAAGACCCAACATGGGTCTCCGGGAGCGGGTTTTGAAAGTTTTCAACAATAATACACACTACAGTACTACTGTTTTCAACAAGGTCAAGCATGCTGCCTTTCAAGCTAGTCTCCAAACTCGATCCACGAGGCGAAAGGCGTCGCAGATGCTTTAGCAGTTATACAGGGTTATCTGCAAGTATCATATTGGTAAGGAAG
>LVLI01000548.1:0-25608 GCA_001687465.1 Halocafeteria seosinensis
CAATGTCAGAGGTACCGACAAGGCTCAGTCTGGCAGGAGAAGACCCTGAGCCTGCCACAGCGGCGCCAACGCCAAGACCGGTTGCAGCAGCGCAGGCAGGATGAAGTGTTGTTCCCGACGCAACAGTTGTGACCAATGACAAGCCACCATCTGACGCGGGAGGTGGCTCCCCAGAAATTCCGTCCACCTCATTTTCGTCATCATAGCCCAGATTGACCTCAGAACACTGATCACAACCACTTGGAAGTTGGGATCTTCGGGAACATTATGCTACTGGCATATCCAGTCCAAACTAGCATTCCGTAAGAGCAATACAACACACACGGAGATCCATACAAGAAATCCGTGTATCAAACCACCGATCATGGTACATACATGTATGCTAAACGTACGTCGTTCAACTTCAACATGGAAACGAGCAGACTGTAAACATCATCCTCTAAAGCGGTGTTATTCGGTATAGTCGTTGATTGTAGCTGAATTCGCAGTTCTGAAGGATGACAAGAGTACGTTCCGTAGTATGGTAACTCTGTCGGTGGATGTAGCTGAAGGAGGATGATTCCAACTGTAACAACGCACTGTGGACTCGTTTGCAATGATAACACATCTGGCCCTGTCCATCGCCCTGTTTCTAAGCCTTGGTGAGATTGCTACGTCAGGTTAGTGATCATATGTTGGGTTTGTAAGGTAACCACGGCGGCAACGTCCATCTCTCCCCGTACAGCCAACTGGGTACAGCTGAACGGTCAACCAGAGCAAAATTACATTACGAGCAGTGCACCCGAGCTAACAGCTCGTTGGGGAGCTGCCTACGTAACCATAAGAATACAGAGTACTGAGAATGGGCGTCCGATAGCAGCTGATAGGCAAGATAGACTGTTTGTATTAGGAGGAGAAGACTGGCAGGCAGAAGTCGGAAGCGCAGGAAGGAAACGCAACGATGTCTGGTATACGGAGGGGGCCCGTACGTAATACTTCTTGCTAGTGGGTGAGAGTTTTAGGCTTTATTAAGCCGTGATTCGATGTATTGCAGGAATCGAAACGATAGAGAAACTCATTGAGAAGACCCAATTTAATGAGCGAAGGCCTCGTATCGTTTCAAAGACTGAATGGAAGCAATCCCGAAGCGATAGCGTACCACCTTCGAACATTGACTACCGACAATGGCTCTGTTGTGTTTTAGATCTTCAAACATGGTGCGTAGACCCTGCGGATCCTCAAAGGTCTTCGGTCAGCTGTACTCCCACCGACCCCTTTTTCGATGAAAGAAGATGGTCACCTCGTTCCATGCATCAGGCTTTGAATGTAGATAATACAATATTAGTAATGGGCGGACTGGCACACAGTCTCAGTCCTCTCACCGATAGAGAGTCTAATTCGGGGTTACTTGGAGAAGATGGTGGCTGGCAAACAACTACCCCAACAAACGATGTCTGGAGGTCTCCCACAGGAGTTGAATGGGAACTAATCAACCCCGGTTGTTTTGTTCCGCAACAGAGCCACATTGATCTACCCGGGCAATATCGGTTCGTTTGCTCAGATGACAACGACTGCCTAGGTCAAAGGCTTGGCCAAGCATTTTGTTTCCAAGGGTCTTGTGTGTGTAGTATGTGGAGTCCACGGTGGAATTTTGGCTCTATATCTTTGAATGGTAAACTGTACGTGTTAGGAGGAGCTACCTGGATCAGCCGGCACAGGTGTAGTGAATATGCGTGTGGGGGCGGTTACATTCGCTATTTGAATGACGTTTGGGTTTCGTCGGACGAAGGCGTTTCTTGGGCTCTGTTACTTGAGCCCGCCCCATGGACTCCCCGGTTAGGGTTTTCTCTTGTGGAGTATGACAGCGTCGTGTACTTGATGGGCGGAAAGGGCTCCGAGAGTGGGAATGAAGAAGACGTAGAATTCTTTAATGATGTTTGGTTTACTCACGATATGCTACACTGGGAGAAGAATAACAGTGAGCAACCATGGGCACCGAGAGCTAACTCCCATTCAACCATTCACGATGAGAAGATCTTCTTATATGGAGGGCAAGAATTCATTCCTGAATTCCCGCCAACCCCTACCCCTTTACCACATGAAAGGGTTAAGCGGGCAGTCGCAAACAAGGAGGTAATCAATGTACGTCCTCAGCCTAGTCCTTCCCCATTCGTTGACCCACGTCCAGGTGAATCGTTTTCCGGGAAACGAATGAGAAGCAAGAACGATATTTGGATCTTTGATCCCAACGATCCGTCCAAAGGTTGGGTTCAAGAACCTGCAGATCCTTTTGTTGCAGCAAATTTTGTGTCAATCCATGATGAGTGGGGGGAACACCCGCTGTTAAACATCACAAGTGTTGTAAAGGAACGATTGGCCACGCATAATATTTTTACCGTGGCAGACCTTGCAGAGGCATCCAATGACGTTATTCTCCATGCAATTGACAGTAATGGTCCGGAGTCGCTGTCCGATATCTGCTTCTACAAGGTATGGGCGGATGATTTAAAGTATCGGTGCACATTGCAGGATAGGGGATTTGATGGAGACTTTATCCGAGACCTTGTCATCGACGATAGTTTTGCTTTTGCGCGAAACTTAGGAAAAGAGCGGAGAGAAGAACGTCGAGAGAACGACCCGTGCTATAAAGTAAAAGGCATGACTGCTGAAGACGTCCCGGAAATTCTCAGATCAGTGCAGTGCGTTGCTAGGCCATCTTCCCGGTATAGTGGGATTTTTGCGAGTATGAGAAATGTTTTGTATATCGGACTCGGATCTCAAACGACAGAAAAATTACATAACGATTTTTGGCACCGCGATGATTCATTCCCAAGCGCTCGCATCGTCAGAGCTCCTGCTTCAGCTTCTGCAGACTCCGTTTTCGACTTCGAATCTGATAAGGAGCATGTTATTTTCCAATATAGGCTGTTCAAGCTGATTGAAAACGAAAATGGTGGTTTTCAGCCGTTTGAGGATGGCTCCGCCATCCTAGCACGCAACTGGTCTGCTGCACTACCTCCCCTAAATTTGGAGTCTGCACTTGGTGAGGGGTTTTGGCGATTCGAAGTTCGAGCGGTTGATGCAGCGGGAAACAGAGATAAAACCTCAGAAGTGGGAAGGAACGTGCACGAATGGGAATTTGTACCAACCATACCATACTTGCTTATAATATTGCTATCACTTTTATTCATAATAATTATCGTAGCTCTATTGCTTTGGTACCGCAAGTATCGGAAGAAGAAAGCAAGACAAAAATATGCTCTTGCTCGGATGAAAAGACGCCTCAAGATCGTAGAGTCCGGAAAATATTCTCAGCAGGAACAGCACTTACGAAGAGGTGGAAAAGTGGAGGGTAGAAAGAGAAAAACAAAAGAGCAAGTGATGCAAGAGAAGCTTGAGCATGCAGGCGCGGGAGAGGGTGATAAAGCTGTGAGGAAATCGACACGGAGGAAGACTGGGCGTTCGACTGCTCGTGGAAATGACACGTCGCGAAGCAGGAGCGGTGATGATAAGAAGTCGAAGAAGAAGAAAGATAAAAAGAAGAAGCGCTCCAAAAGTAAGAAGGAAGCGTAAGTGAAGCGAACCCAATTCAAGACTTACCAGTAGGCGCTCTCCCAGTGAAGTCTACTTGTGGTACATTATTCGGCGGACCGACGTGACACACTTGTCACATAAGTGCGTACTGATCAAACACAAATAATACATCATGTTGCTTCCACGTCACTAATGAAGGAGAGCAATGAGATCATGTCGAATTGATTTTGTGCTTCCATAGTTAACTTGCACTTACTTGTTGCATTCCTGGATACCTGCACACCTTGTCTTCAAGGGACTGAGTCTGCACGGCATTAACAATGATAGTTTTGTAAGGTTTGTCAGTATCCCCTATCTTGTCCCAGCACAAACAGCTCTCTTTTTTGGGTATCGTGTATTCTTTTGCATTATAGGGCAAGTCCGTCTACGGCATAATGTCAGGCATTGCGTTCCGAGTAAGTACTTTGTCTTGGTACAGAGGAGGCACCTGTTAGAGGTTATACTACCTCTCTCTTGTCCTTGAATCATGTTCATAACTTCTTCCTCTCTATGCAGGGCACTGGGGCTGGCCAGGATCCTCGTTTTAAGGACAAAACAAAGCGCTTGTTGAAAAATATCAAGTCCTCAGCCCCCAAGGAGTATGAAAAGAAGGTAGGAACTAAAGCACTATACTGCATTCATTCGGTGATATATCATGAAGTATTGGCCATTGATACATGCAGGTGGATATGCACAAAGTCAACAAAACCATGATTGACAAATGGATTGCGCAAAAAGTGACAGGTAAGGACTTGCTAGCTGGAGGACCTTGGATTCCTCCTTCCTCTAGCACGAAGATGGTTCTCGCAGAAATATTAGGATTTGAAGATGAGGTCGTGGTAGGACTAGTATGTAATACACTAGACCAGAGAGTATGTAATGACGGGGATGGAATTGATGTTGCCGAAAATCGGTTATCCGAAACTCTTTTGTTTTTTGTTTTTGCAGCACCCTGATCCGAAAGAGTTGCAATTAAATTTGACAGGGTTTTTGGAAAATAATAGTGCATCGTTCGTATTGGAATTATGGAAAATGCTATTGTCTGCTCAAGACAACCCCACAGGTATTCCCGAACAAATGCTGCAGCAGAAAAAAGAGGAACTAATGTCTAGATCTAACGAAGGCGAAGAGGTCATGTCGAAGATCAGTGATCGTATTGTTTCTCAAGGGCAAGGAAAAATACAGAATTCAACATCAGTAGGTGGAAAAGTCAACGAAGCTGTTGCTGCAGCTAGACGATATAGTGGCAGGAAGCGTGATGACTTTGACTCTGAAGAAGATTCGAATGCAGAAGGAGTAGTGGAGACGGACGAGTTCGGTCGCGCTACCCGACGAAAGCGCAGAGAGAAGTCGGGAGATGAGTATAGGAGATCGTCATATTCATCTCGTAAGCATTATGAATCAAGACAAGAACGACGTTCGCGTTCTCGTTCCCGTTCCCCTCGCAGAAGATATCGATCTCATCGCCGACACAGTCGTTCGCGATCGGGTAGCCGCGACCGTCATCGTCGGCGTCGGAGGTCCTCGGATGATAGATCTGAAGACGGTAAGTCTGGCAGTCGAAGAACACATCGTCGACATCGCCATGAAGATAGAGAAGAAGAAAAAGAAGACAGCAGGAGCTCGAAACGCCGTGAAAGAAGAAACCGGAGCGAAGACAGCAGCAGTGATGAGGAGCGGAAGTCGAGCGATGAGAGCTCCCACCGGAAGAAAAGTGATAAAAAAGAGCGCTCTACCCATGACGAAGAACCAACAACTGGTGATGAGAAACCTGTTGCGAACGGTAATGAAGACTCTGGAGAGTCTAAGAATTCTCAAAATGGTGCTGATGCCCAAGAACAGGCAGCAACGGACTCAAATGATGATAGATCCTCGATCGGAGAGGACAGTGGCCCTAAAGAATAGTGAAGATGTGAAGAACTACTGCTATTCATATATCTCTTGTCTATTTCCCTAGTTCAGCCAGTCTTGAAGATCAGGATGTTCAGTTTACCGGCATTCAAGAAGCAGAAACTCTTGCTCTCGTGACTCATTTGAGCTTTAAAATCTCCCCCAACTATACAGTGCCACTGCGGACACAAAATACCTAAAATGCCACACAGATTGCTCGTCAGATCTTGCTAGTAGTTACCTACCGTTGGTCCATACTGTTCATCCAACTTTCGTTTTATTTGAGCTGAAATAAGCTTTTCGTCTGCGTTTTCCGAATTATTTAAGGCTTCCTGAGCGATCGTCTTAGCATCTGCCTGCACATACAGAAATGTAGCGAACAGGGATTCTCAGCATATCCCCACCACCCAGTTGACCGAGCTGCGAGCTTACTTTCAACTTGGAATGCTCATCCATATCGGACGATAAGAACTCTACACCCCGACTCGTCATTCTTCACACCTTCAAGACAGTAGGAAGGGTACCTATTACTCTCATATAATCCGTCAAAATCGCGCGCGCTATCCTGCAAAACTGGTATCAGCTGCCCACATCTCAATTCCAAATACCCGGTTTTCGGTGCGTTAAGTCAGATTGTCTCAGAACTGTCAATCATTTGTTGGAGTCCCCGTAACACAACAAACAAATCGTCTACCTTTGGAGCAAGAGTCGAAAGAAGAGGTCATTTAGGGTTGTTTATGCGTCATTTTAGACCCACTTCGCATGCATTCTATTAGCAACAAGTATGCGGAATGTTTTTCTTCTGCCATCCTTGTCAAAAGGATTGCAGAGGGGAGCTCTTAGAAGAATATCCACTCGACGACTCTTCCACTCCACCCACGATTCGGGCTCGGCGAATAAGGTTGGATCGTTACAATCGCCTGGCGATGGATATTTACGAACAGTAACCGTGTTCCCAGGTCATGGGTATGTTGCGGTTTTCATGAGCGTCTGCTTGTTTTGAGATATTCCTTCGTTTGCGGTTGGACTCCAGCATCGGACCGGAATTGACAGCTGCTGCGCAACGCGTGGTCGATGCTACCAATGCTCCTGTTGAATGGGAGGTAGTGGATAATATCACGAACAAGCTTACTCCGGAAGCCTATGCGAGCCTACGCAAGAATCATGTGGCGCTGAAAGGAGAATTCCAAGTTGGTAAGTCGCCCGACAACCGCAGCATTTCTGTTGCAACTTACACATGTCTGGGACTTGCAGGTGTTGGGAAAGGAAGTATGAATTCGATCAACGTGGAGTTGAGGAGAGAAATGGAACTGTATGCTAATGTTGTGCATTCGTTTCCTCTGCCTGGTATGTTCCCAACGCGCGTTAGTCACTCCGGATCTAATGGAGTCACGCTAATGATGAATATTCAGGTACAAATCCTCGGCACGAAGGGGTAGATATAGTCATGATCCGTGAAAGCACAGAAGGAGAATACAGCGGCATGGAGCACGAAGTGGCACCGGGAATTACGGAAGCATTAAAAGTCATGACGAAAGCGGGCACCCGTAGAATAGCGGAGTATGCGTTTGAATACGCGTACTTGAATAGAAGAGGAAAAGTTACAGCTGTGCACAAAGCCAACATTATGAAGCGAGCTGATGGATTGTTTCTTGATAGTTGTCGCGAAGTTGCTAAGAATTATCCCAACGTCAAGTATGAAGAAGTGATCGTTGACAACTGCATGATGCAACTCGTCTCAAAACCTCAACAGTTCGATGTAATGGTGACTCCTAACTTTTACGGGAGTCTGGTGTCAAATGTCGTTGCTGGGTTAGTTGGTGGACCTGGTCTTGTTCCCGGTGCCACAATTGGCAAGGAGACGGCCATATTTGAACAAGGTGCTCGCCATCTTGCCTCTGACATAGCGGGAACAAATACGGCCAACCCGACAGGCATGCTCTTCGCTGCAGTGATGATGCTGCGTCACATACGGCTGCCTGTATTTGCCGACAGTGTTGAGGACGCGCTGTTCTATGTATTAGAACATGGCCCTCGTCCTCGGGATATTGGAGGAAACGCTTCCCTGAGCGAGTTTGTCGATGCCGTCTGTGAACACATCAATAAATAGAAGTTCACTATTGGGAAGTTTCTTGGTTCTTCTGTTGTGTGCCACTCCTAGATACTCGTAAACCAGGGTGGCCTAAGGCTACCCTTCGCAAATCGTTCATCATTTTTTCTTCCTTCTTTTGTTTATCATCTTCGGATTCTATGGGCGCCAGCCTGCGTAGCTTACCCGAGACGATGCGGTAAGAAGACTGAGCAAGATCCGATGTAGAACTAGATTTCTTTTGTAGAAGCTTCGACATCATTAACTCGTGCGGTTGGGGCAGCGAACTGATATGCTGGTTTAGTGGGTCTTCATCAACCATCTGTAGTGCTTGAGAAGCTTTGCTCCCTTTGCGAGTGCTGTTTTCACTCTCAATCTCAAGCAAACGTCCTTCGCCATCAGTAGCAGTTTTGTTGCTATTTTCGTCTTCACTAGCCCCTGACTCCTTTGTATCCTGGCTGTTCGCCACTCTGTCCAATCTCCTTCGCCTATGCATTTTCTGTCGATCGCTCTGCCCGCGAGATTTCCGCAACTGGATATCAAGAGCCGTTTTCCCGATGTCTTCCTTTGCCACTGATTTGTCAAAGAGAACCTGCTTGGAAATTTCTCTCTGATCGTCACGGTACTCAAAGCATCGTTCATCACATGATTTCCGAGTCTGAGCGAGTTTTCGCTTTATTGAAGTCTGCGAGTCAAATATATTTTGGGCTGTTTCCACACGAGGTTTCCGCGTCCGTACAGTCGACAAATCACCAACTTGCGCCCATGGAACAGGCACGTATCGCTTAACCGTGTATGAGCGCCCTCCAGTAAGAGACTTTCCCGGGGGAAGGGTGCGCTGAACCAGTGCCCCAGTATCCGTCAAGCTGAAAGAGGTGGTCAACTCTTTCTTTTTCGTTCGTTTCCGAAGAAGATGCATAGCTGCATCATGGTTCGTTGTGTTGCCGATATTGAACTTGTCTACGCTGTCTATGTCATCTTCGTCAGTCTTGCCGCCCCCTCCGCGACGGTTTCCTGACCCAAACGGACCAAACGCTTTTCGTGAATCGTGAAGCTCTTTGAAAGACTTTTCCGTGGAGTTTGGGGACTGTCCGGTAGACTCTGGCGATCCAGGCAGAGAGGAAAACGACGGAGGACCTAAAGAACTTTGTTGCAGCTTTTCATATTCTTCCTGAGGCTGAGCAGCAACTGACAGTTTGCTGGTGGATCTCATGTTCTGCTTCTTATTCTTTTCGAGAATGTACGTGAGGGCTGTGGCTTGGTTTGCCGCCGGTATTAACAGTTCTTCGGGAAGCGAACGCAAGAGTTCTACCCGAAAAGTATCTCGGTAGCCTAAGAGTTCCCGTTCTTCCTCAGTTGTGTACTTGACGGGGAAGTCGATTTCGCTGGCAGGGAGATAAAAGTCATCCACTTCACTCTGTTCCGGCTGCTTCGCCTTGAATGCAACCACCGGCGCCTCCATCGCACTCGCCACTGAAGAGCGACGTTGGTTCTTGTTCGCATCCGGGTCATCCAACGTAGAGTCCACACTACCCCTGCGTCGGGGAGTGGGCGGAGGCCGCGGAAGGTCGTCCGGAAAGCACTCCTCCATTTTACTCATCACTGTAATTGCGGTTAGTTCCATTCCAGTCATTATTCTTGAGACAATCATCGCAATTCTCAGTTTGAAGGCTGCATCAAAATGTGCTCTGGATCCCGGCACTCCGTACCAGAAGCTTAAGAACACGCCGTTGGCGAGGACAAAAGGGAGTACATCAAACATCTTCGGGTTGCTTTCACTCAGCCACGAGTGGAGCTTGATGTGAGATTTGCCAATACTTTGTAATAATATCTCTTGGCTGTATTCTGTATCAGCTTGGAAGATGTGGCAATAAACAAACCAAAACAAGTCGAGCAGCGTTGCCTGAACTTGGTTGGATTCTAAGACTCTCAGAAACTTCTTCCGAGAAGGACGAAACCTTTCCGGAACATGTCTCTTTGCTAGTTCCACTCTCCATCCAAGCAATTTTAAGATCCAAGCGACGGGTATTTTGAAGGGAGGATCGTCCAATGAAAAATTCACTTGCTCAATCAACACACCCATCCGAGGTTTTGAAAACTCTGCACATTTATTTCTGAATTCCGCGACAGCAGACATGCGTTCTGCCGAACCGTAGTTGTAATTTGTTTCACCGGTAAGATAGCCTGTGCGGATGCGTTTTTTATTCAGTTCATTCTCGAATGCTTCCTCCTCGCCTCCTTCCGATGTCTCCTGCCGAGCCCCTTCTTCGTCTTGGCTACCGGTCGGTGTTTCAGCGCCTTCATCGGATTGCTTTTTCTTCGATGATGTCTCGTCCTTACCCGCGACTTCTTCATCTCGTTGCTGTTGCTTGCTTCGAGAATCCTCTTGTTGTTGTTTCTTGGAATCGCGCACTCGACGCGCCTCAATGACAGAGTATCGACTGCTGCTGCTTTGATCAACATCAGTTTCGGACCCTTTGAACCGCGTTTGAGCAGTTGCAACCAACTGCTTGACCCTATTGGAAATCCGAGAGTTCATCTCATCTGTCACACGCTGCCTTTGTTCCAATGTCATGGCATTATCCTGCATAATGCGTCGCAGTTCTTCAGCGTTAGCCTCTTCCTCCGCCCCGTGCCCATCCTCGCCTTCCTGAAATCCCGTCGCCACGAAATCATCATCCTCCCCTTCGGCAGTAGTAGTACCACCGTATTGACCAGTGGAGTGGCCTCTACTTGCTCCTTGGCGCCCTGTATGACGGCTTGTCGTTTGCGACGCGCCACTTAGGGTGCTGTGTGAAGCCGCGCGTCTCATTGCCTCGTACACCGCCGTTTATTTCCATGCACTACCATCTCTTTTATTCACACCAACTAGCAGCCACCAACCAGTCAATTCGTCTCAAGGAGCGAGATATACAGGGGAATGGGCTCCCTGAGTCGTCTAACGTCATTGAAGTCGCAACTTTTCATCTTCACAAAGTCCATTCCAAGGTGTATATTAGTCTATTTAGTCGATTACCCACCGCGAAATTGTGTGGAAACGTTTGGTACAACCATTCGACAAGTATTGTGGAAGTGGGAACAAAATGGAGCGAGTGAAAGAGGTGCCAATGATCAGCTACGATGAAGCGCGGCGGATAGTCATTGAAGAGTCGCATAAAGTATTCCAACAGAGAAGTGCTCAGGGTCATAACATCGAGCATGTCGTGCTGCGCAAGGAGAATGTGACGCAGGTAAGTTAGATCGTGCCGGAGAAGGACCAACGTCGTCAGGAGTGGAAGAGTTTGTCTGCAGCTAGTGGGACGCGTGCTCGCCGAAGATGTCACATGCCCCGTAAGTCAATGAATTTCCAACCAATTCCACGTGTGTACAGTTTGTGCAACGGCACTGACAAGCGCACTGCAGACTGACGTGCCCAAATACCCCTGCTCGATCATGGATGGCTGGGCGGTCAAATTTGGATCGGACAAGTCTCTCACTGTATGTAGGCTAGTCTCCAAGAATTCATCGCTGCTTCGGCATTGTATGCACAACCCTTTGTACAATGGATCGCAGTACTTACGGCGAGGCAGCGCGCGTGCTGGTGACAAGGAACAGATATCATTGACCGAAGAGAACACTTGCACGTATGTGACTACGGGGGCTGCCATTCCTCAGGGAACGGACGCTGTGGTTAGGATAGAACATTCAAGAGTGGAAAGCGACAAAGTGCACATTTGCAAAAATGACGATCTTAGAAGCAAGGCAAACATTCGACCAATAGGATGCGATATTGCCAAAGGAGATGTTGTGTTGCAAAAACTGAAGACACTGGAGGCTCAAGACATAGGAATTTTGGCTCACGCAGGAGTTACCAACATTGCTCTCTATATTCTGCCAGTCGTGGGCATTTTTTCGAATGGGAACGAGCTGTATGACCCGTTTGACATTAACTCAGGTAGCCAGTCAGAAACATGCTCCAGTCATCGGTTTGTAGCAGACTCAAACAGGTACAGCCTTAAGACGCTTCTGAACGAGAAGGGATACGGGGCAATAGATTACGGTATTTTGCCGGATGACTATGACGCTTCTTTGCACAAAATGCAGCAGATGTCTAAGGAATGCGATGTTATAGTCAGCTCTGGTGGAGTGAGCATGGGTGATCACGACTTTATTAAACCAGTTCTTGAGCGTCTTGGAGCTGTTAAATTTGAAAAAGTGAAATTGAAGCCCGGAAAACCAACAACATTTGCGTGTGTCGATCCCCAGGAATATGGTCAGTGTGCAACGTTGTTTTTTGCACTACCGGGAAATCCTGCATCCTGTTCTGTTTGCTTTCACCTTTTCGTGCTGCTCTCTCTGAACATCATCAAGGGCTTACCGGAAACTCACGCTGGATGTCCACGTGCTACAGTTACTACGATTTCTGGCCTAAGCCAGGATCCGGTTAGGCCGGAGTTTCACCGAGCGTACACGTTCTATAACATTATCGAGAAGACGTTACCAGGAGGTATAACACTGCCGCCCGGGCTAATGGCGGCCTCCACTGGTGCACAACGCTCTTCAAGAGCTATGAGCATGTTGAGAGCCAACTCGTTATTGTTCGTTCCGCCGGGAGACTCTTCGTTCGCCCCAGGAACTCTTGTAGAGGCCCTGCTACTCGGTCCCTTAGGTGCTCCTCTTGAAGGTGAGCTCGTAGATATGGCTCATGGAGCCCTAAGAGAAGCTGACTGCAAATGTCACTCTGATACAATCGGTAACGATCAGCAAAAGAAAGCTTATACCGTCGGCGTGGTAATTGTCAGCGACCGTGTTAGCAAAGGAGAAATGCGTGATGAAGTTTCTGAGACGCTGGAGGCAACTTTTCGAAGCGAGAAGGCTAGGTATAACATTCTTCAGGTTGCCTGCGTACCAGATGAGAAGGAAGCGGTTAAAGCTTGTTTGAAGGAATGGAGCGACTCAGGGATTTTTGACGAGAAGGTCGATCTGATTCTTACAAGTGGTGGGACAGGGTTCGCTCCACGGGATATAACTCCTGAAGCGACCGACGAGGTACTTGAGCGGAAAGCACCAGGTCTGCAGCATCAGATAATGAAATATGGATTAGAAAAGACGCCGTATGCGGCGTTATCGCGGGCTTCTGTCGGCACACGGAAGAGTACGCTGATAGTCAACATGCCAGGAAGTCCCAAAGCGGTTAAAGAGTATATTCAAGCTATAGGGAGCTTGCTTCCGCACGCGTTAGAACTGTTACAGGACGCAGAGCCCACATGTCACAACAAATAGTCAGGTATTCGATGGGTAACAAGTGGAAGTTAGGTTCCGTACTAGTAGACGGCATGCTAAGATAGAGTAATCAGCAGCATCCGTTACGACAAAGTAGTTTCAACATATAAGACTCTAGTCCCTCCTAAGGAACTGGCAAACCAACTACTCAATGCTGTAATTTTGCACGACCATAGACTTTTTGGTACTAAACCGGACACTCTTTCCACCATCACTTGTGATGACATCGCGAACACCGATTGGACAGAGAGTATCCGATGATTGAAACTGCACGTGAATGGGGAAAAACGAGTCTGCATCATCCCCGTGCGCGTCCACTTCAATTGATCCGTCAGGATTGCTATTGCTAATATTTTCGATATGCCATTCGAAAGTGCCGTTGGTCGTATTATGCACGTACGTTCCTTGCTCGCACTCCTTCACATGTGGAGCATCTCCGGTGGGTCTGCAAGGAATTTAGATGTAACACGGAGCATAGTTTTCCACTGTCCAGGCGGGAAAAACTTACAAAGGGATAGCAATTACTACGTTGTCCAAACCCATTTGACCTTGCAGGGTGTAGTCAATGGTGAGTGTCACCATTCCGTTACCAAGGTCGTTTGGCCAGCAATTAACTGAAGAAACAAAGAATACGCAGCAAACCAGTGTAACAGTACAAACACGCAAACTAATCCCATGCTAACTTACTCGACAGAGGAACTGCACTTTCGTCCATCTCGCCACTTCTCCAACGAACGACGCTTACAGTCGTGCCTTGTGGAAACCCCTTCTTGGTTTCTTTTAAAGCAATAGCATTTTCGTCTTGAAATACCTTCTTATTCGTATTTGGGTGGCATTGGAATTTGAAATCCTTATCGTTCCCTCTATCTAACAGTATGCGTACGCATGTGGCCTCCGGCTGCTGGCAATTGATATCCAGCATTCCTTTCACAGTCATGGATGCAGATCCATCTCGAGTCATTTTGACGTTCAGCTTTTCCTCAACGATCGTAACTACAGCATCGGCAACCGCTGCGGCTGCCGCATCACGGGCTGCTGAAACCGCACTCTCGGCACTCTCCCCGTGTTGATCTCTTCCCCCAGTCCCCGCAGACATACCCTCTTCCGCCATCATGGCGGCCAAATTCGGATTTTGCTTGTTCTCTTTCTTTCCACCAAGTTTCATCCCCTGGGGCTTCCTCTTTTCCTCGTACGACGCAGGCGGCGTGGCACTAGCACTCGTGCCACTTCCAATACCACTTCTCGCTCCTGCGGAGCCACTCATTCCCACTGAATCGCTACCAATTCCGCCGTAAGTTTGCGATCCAACACCGCCGTAGGTGCTGGTCCCAGATTGCATTGCAGAAGACATTCCAGGAGGCATATTTTGCTGCCGTTGTTGTTCCTCGCGCTTCTTCTGGCGGATCTGCTGTTGCTGCCGCTTGGACTGCTCTTTTGCCTCGTTTTCTTTTGATTGCTTTATCATTTGCGCTAAACGTTCTTCATGTGATTCCATTTCCAAGTTGGTTCGAACCTGTTCCAGGTTAACTTCCTCTCTGTGTCCTCCTTGTGTTATCACTTCGTCGAATGCGAAGATTATTTCAAACATGCGTTCATTGACTGCTTCCTCGGAAGCCATACCTACAGTCTCCGGAATCACTGTAATTACATCATTATGTTGCATTAGCCATTATACGGACTGATGACTGGCAGAGTTGTGGCTAAGACCTTACCTTTGGTCAAGAGCTTTATAGTATCTAGATCCTGAACGATGTTCGAGTTCTTATTGGTCACAATTACGACGTATAAATCTTCAAGTGGTTGATATACATATCTGCACATTGGGTACTCAAAGGTACACCGTAAGTCGGTTAGGACAAGTGAACGTAGCTAGGGACGGAATCGTATCCTTACCTAACGTTATCCGATTCAATGTACGTATGCTGCTTGCCTGTTTCGCCACTCAGCAACTTGGGGAATGCAGCTAGCAGACCCTGAAGGGTATACAGAAATTGGACAAACGTCAAAATGCAGCCCAGATAATACACAGGAGTGGCCGAAAACAGCAACCTACTTCAGCTCGTGGCTTGGCCATGTTGACAAACTGGCGGCCCACGATGGCCTTGCCATTGTGATCACATACGGCAGCTGATAGAACAACCTGTGATTTGGCAAGCAGTGCCAAGGGATACATAGTGAGAATAAAGCCATTTAAAGGTGCTGAATGATGGGGCCTCGTCGGCGTTTTGATGCACTTACCATTCTTTGCGCAGCTGTTTTTCCTCGACCAATGAGCAACTAACACCCAGCACTAGAGAAGATACATACAGGAGAGCCACCAAGGGTCCGCAATATCGTCTACAAAGGCATGAAAAGAGCCCACAATGAACGAGCCAAGAATGGGGTAGTAATTAGGTCGACGAAAAGTTTGGCATATTCTCTGCCCAATACAGCAATCAAAAATTGGACTTGAAATTTGCCCCACTCTTCCCGTGTCACTTACCCCCGTGGAGAGAGTTTGGTGTAGAGAAGGTGTTTCCCCTTCCTGATTCCACCCTTTAGATAATATTGGTTTTTAACTGTATCCATACGGTTGAAAGACAAGGAAAATGGTACGTAATTGGTCGTGATCCTTGCTCCTCAAAAGGTCTGACTCTGCAGGGGGCTTACCCCAAGCCCCTGGGCCGCTGGCGTGAGGGCAGCCGAAGGGGCGTGGGTGCCCCTGATGTTTTTTGTTTTTTTGAGAATTGGGGTTATCAGCCTATTTGATGTGTTTATGTCGTTATACGAGATGACTAACCGTACTGACACATTTCTACAGGCGGCTGCACGTCCTTTGGTGAATGTATATGATGGGACCACGGGCAAGAAGTCCCATACTCTGCCCTTGCCGTCTGTGCTGACGGCCCCCATCCGCCGCGATGTGGTGCATTTCGTCCATTCTAACATGGCCAAGAACTCCCGTCAGGCGTATGGTCAAGCCCGCGAAGCTGGACATCAACACTCTGCTGAATCCTGGGGTACTGGAAGAGCTGTTGCTCGTATTCCTCGTATTTCTGGGTCGGGTACTCACGCTAATGGTCAAGGTGCTTTCGGAAACATGTGCCGTGGAGGACGTATCTTTGCTCCCATCAAGAGCTACAGGAAATGGCATCGTAAGATCAACGTTAACCAGAGAAGATACGCCACTGCCTCCGCTTTGGCTGCTTCTGCTGTGCCTCCTTTAGTCATGGCTCGTGGCCACAAGATCGACAACTTGGAGGAAGTGCCTCTGGTCGTCTCTGGAATTGAAGGTATCAAGAAGACCAAGGAAGCCACCGCTGTTTTGGAACGATTGGGAGCTTTCGAAGATGTACAAAAAGTGAAGGATACAAAACGCATCCGTGTCGGTAAAGGAAAGGCTAGAAATCGCCGCCATGTGCTGCGCAAGGGACCTCTGGTTATTTTCAACGAGAATAACGGTATCGAGCAAGCGTTCAGGAACATCCCTGGTGTCGAATTGTGCTCTGTCGATAGAATGAACTTGCTGCAGCTCGCGCCTGGTGGACACATGGGCCGTTTGATTGTTTGGACTGATGGTGCGTTCCAGAGACTCGAGGGTCTCTTTGGGTCTCTTTCCAAGAAGTCCGAGGAAAAGCACAACTACCAACCACCGCGTCCGTTGATGAACAACGCTGACTTGGCTCGTATCATCAACTCGGAAGAAGTGCAGAAGAAACTCCGCCCCACAGTCAAACAGAATAAGCGTCCTACTCATAAGAAGAATCCTCTGAAGAACTTGGGTGCTATGGTCAAATTGAACCCCTATGCCATGACTCGTAAGCGTAATGAACTGTTAGCACAAGAGGCTCGTAAAGAAGGACGTGCACAGAAAGTCCAGAAGAAGCGGGCTATGTCGAAAGAGAAGCAGAAGGCTATCAAGCAATCTGGTCTTGAGTTCTACAACTCATTGAAGAACGACACCTACACCTTTGGGCGACATGGCGATGCCCGTGCTCCCCAAGAGGAGTAACTCTTAGGTAAATCCTTAATCAATGAATAAAACACGGGGGAACAGCTATATTCGACGCATATCCTTGTTAGGTCTATTGTACAATACATTTTAGCAGCGCATAGTAGCCCCGTACCACTAACAGAAAGGATGAGCCACTATAACGCAGCGATCAGTGGAAATGGCTATTCATTGTTTACATCTTTGGTGAATGGAATGACTCCAAAGAGAGTATGTCGCGCCTCCAAGGAGTGTCAACCACTTTCCGCTAACTACAAGAAAAATTAACTACACGGTATTACTCTCAGCGGTGTGTCAGTCAAATCGGAAAGAGGTCATCAACATGGACTGCAGGGCGTGACCATCATGAATTGTGGACGCATTCAGATGACTCTTCCTTGGGCTGATAGCCTGTGTTGGGGCTACTTTTGCGCTATTGCCTTCCTTTGAAAATTCCCCGAGTTTTCGAACCGCGTAGGGATCAGCTGCCGCTGCTGCCACCAACAACGGGATAAAATGTTCTTCCCTTGGATGTGCGCGCCGAGCATGAGGCGCTTTTTCCCATTCTAGTAGATATTTGGCCCACAATTCTGGATTCTGTGTCACAGTGGTTCGTAACCACTCCCCAAACTCCGAAGCCCACTTTGGTATTGCTCTCAAGGGATCACCCAGCTCTGTCAACGCATGTGTTGCCTGTCCGCTTCCCAAAATGAGCACATTCTCCTCGCGTAGAGGTGCTAGCATAGCTCCTATCTTCAGGTGAAGCGAGGGTTTGAGACTCGCACAGAGGGAAAGTTGTACGACAGGGATATTTGCGTCGGGAAACCTGCACACCTCGGGTTTTGAAGTAGACGCTGGGAACCAATGCGGAAATAAGTTGACTCGCATCAACTTACATTAGCTTCAGAGGGACGAATACACCGTGATCGAGTCCTCGTTTAGGGTTGAGCTCAACTTGTACAGGGCCAGATGAAACGAAGCCAGTTTCAATTAATTCCTTTACCCTATTTGCAAGTTGGGGGGATCCTCGGCATTCATAAGTAAGATGCGGTGCGTATGTCGACGAAGGAAAACCGTAATAATCATAAACTAACTCTGGTTTCTCCGCCGACGTAACTTCCTGCACCAGCGTATTACATCAGTGGAAACCTATTTCCGGAGACATTAGTGTTGATTTGCGTAGAACGTACAATTGGTCTATCACTCGGGGTCTCCCAATGCGCCGAAATGACTCTGAATATTTGTTCCAAGAGAGGTACGATTGTACAATGACATTCTCCCAGTAGGTACACTTCGGTCATGACCACTTACAGTATAGCGCGCGGGAGAGAGTCTAACTGGGTCCGTCGAAAGTCCCGCAAGAATTCTGCCGCATCGGAATGCTTGTCCACTTCACTGAATTTGGGGAACTCTTTGCCGTCCAAGAAGAAGCTAGGTCCCGCCCCGTGACTGATGAAAAAACTCGGGAACTTATACGTGGTATCACTCATGGTCGTGGTATTAGTTCCTGCAACCGAGATGTCTTCCGAGACCTGTACTGAGACTTCCGAGGATCTTCGCGGTTCTCTATTTTCCATGCTAGCACACGATACAAACGGCCAAATTATAAACAAACAGATCCATACACACCGCCTCATTCTTCGGAGGTTCTATCAAATCTTGTAATCTAACAACTCTAGGTTTCCGCCGTTGTGAAGCTCAGGTTGAAGTCCTGTTTCGGGAAGGGTTTATGCGCTCGACACAAGCGTATACCGGTAATGCTTGAATTCACCCCATACCCACATTGGTATCATACTCCGTATGACGGTGCTACACGATGACTGCCGAAACGGCGACGAGAGGTGGCCATGGAGAGGAGGAGAGTGCTCCGAAAGTCTCCGCCGCCACGCTTATCCCCCTTCGGGATGCCGCCGATGGGACCGTGGAGGTGCTGATGGCGCAGATCGAGGTGTTGGACGCTCTAAAGTCGACAAAGGATACTTTGCGTATTCAGCCGTTCGCAGGCGAACTGCGCTTTTTTGGTGGAGGGAGTCGAGGAAAGACCACCGCGGAAACACCCATGGAAATAATTTCTAGGTTAGGTTGCTCGCTTGCCAAAGTGGAACTTATGTCGAGTTCAACTACGAGGTGTTTCGCTTCCTTGCAGGGAACTGCGTGAACTGGGGTTCCCCGTTCACGAACGACAGCGACTAAGTATACATTTATTCAATCGAATGGCATTTCACTCCGAATATTCGAGGAAACAGTATGACGTCCTCAGTTATGTGGGACTTGTTCGGGAAAACCCAGTCGCTTTGAATCCAGACATAACCTTTATCAACGCGCTTCTGGAATCAACTCGACGTCGACGAAATGAGCTCATTGACTCTGATGAATTCTGGCATCTTCCCAAAGACAAACGCGCAAAGTTTGCAACGAAAATTCACCAAGTATTATGGCTCCCACTCGAAGAAGCAATGTCGTTATGCGATCCCGGAGGAGCAGCATACGTAAACGCGTTCCAACAAGCCGAATTTGAAAAATTTGGTTTGGGATGTCGTGACAGGGCGATTGGGACTTGGAAAACTGTAAAACTACTGCACGAGTTGAAGAGCATTGACGACATCAAGAAACGTTTAAGCTCTTACGAAGGAGCTTCGGAACCTTCGATGGGTTCTCCTTCATGTCTATCCGAAGGCTCAAATTCTAGCACCGCTGGCTCGTACATAACGGCAGCGGAGGTTCAAAGGAGGCAGAAAAGGCTTCATACGGCAGGAAACGTAGACACAAAATCGTCTGCATACAAGGTGCTGTCATACAATCTGAACGTGCTCCCCTTCGAAGCAACATTTCATAATGTGGGTGCACTGCACGGAGGTAACACTGTGCAGCGCTTAGAACTTTTCGTTTCTGACTTATGGAGGCGAGTCGTGGACGGAAAGCCCATTGAAATTGTAGCACTCCAGGAAGTCTTTTCGAGTCCATTTCTACCGATGCTGTGCTACCAACGAGCACTAATACGACGCCTGCGGCATTTGGGCTACAATTACATAGTCCATCCGTCGAGACCAGTTTTGGGGAGAATGCTGGAAAGAAGTGTATGGACAGATAGTGGACTTATTATTGCATCTCGGTACCCCATTGTGGAGGAAGCAGCCTATTACTTCCGCCATAGAGGTACAGGTGTAGATTCTGGAGCTCAAAAAGGGGCTCTCTTTGCGAGAATTGAAGTGGACAAGGCCCTTGACCTCTATGTCGATATATTCAATGTGCATCTGCAAGCTACGCACAATGATGGTGGACCCTATGCAGCAATCCGCAAAGCACAAATGTTCGAACTCGTGCGCTTCATCAAGCAAAAGACGAGTTGCTTCTCATATCCCTACCTCCTAACCGGGGACTTTAACCTGGACGCTATTCGTACCGAAACGTGTCTTGAAACTGGATTAGCATATTTTACTAGAGCAAGTCCTGGCCGCAGGTCTCCAGATACTCCGGAGGAAGATGTACAACCAGTCCAGGCAGACAGCAACGAATATAAAGAACTTGTCAACATTTTATCCATTGCCGGAGGCTCTATTCCGGTAGTGAATGAGAACCAGAAGCAATTTGCAAGAGAGGAATCTATCGACGCTGGAAACGAAGCTTTATTACCCTGCACTCCTGGAATAATAGATCTTCTGAAGGAGAAACATGGTGGTCATATCTCGACGCGTCCACCACGTCAGCGCTTTCCGAAGAACATCGAGTATATGATGTTTCACAAATATCCACAGAGGTTGGATTATGTATTTATGACGCATGGAAGACTAGGGCAACTTGTGCCTGTTGTTTCTGATACGTCTATTCTTCGTTTTCCGACAAAAAGCGTGCGGGCTACTGCTGAGAGATATGTTTCAAGCCTTCTCCCAGAAGAAATATCCTCCCTCCCGTTCGAGCCCGCACTAGCATGTAGCTTCCAAACTGCCTCTGCAAACGTGAGTGATCACTATGGTATCATTGTATTCCTCACTAAAGATAATTCTTTGGGAACCTGGGAGTTTGTTCCTCCGGAAATTGAAGTAATTGAAGAAAGAAGTAGGAGGTCGGCGTCAAGTACCGACAAAGACAGTCCTCCCTGCGACCACAATGCCGACATCGCGGAGAAAATTGAGACTTCTCAAACGTTCCGAAGTGTTGGTTTCGCCAGGAGTCTTGCATACAAATGTAGTCTACCCTACCTGTACTGGAGGTTTTTTGCGTGGAACTCTCGGTCTTGGATGCTACTCTCTGTATTCATGGCGGTCGCTGCGTTTCTCTCAACTTTGGGTCTGGGCTCTACGTTTGCATACCTATGGGGGACGATAAGCTCCTCCGAACAGTACGCAGAGAGGGTGCAGATTGCATTAAAATTGATCACTTCGGTTGTTTTGTTACTTACCCTACGGCGATTAAGACCGCTCCGATTTGCACGAAGCACCGGCTGGAGAGTGTCTCAGCACTTATTTCTTTACGTTGAAAGCGCGTCTTCTTCGGTGGGGTTGTCAGTTGTTCCGTGGGTCGGCGCTGGTGACTATACCCCACCATTGATACACTCACATTCGTCTTACCCTAGGCCAGTGTCATCAGGAAACGAGGAAGCTTCTTTTCATGATCAAGCCAATGAAGCAGTGAGGCAACTGCTTGCTGTCCAAGGCATTCAATTCTCCCCCGAAATTAGCAGCAGCCGTAACTTGAGTTGTTCTTCTCAATTGTGGAAAGCTTGGGCCCGTCCCTGTCGAAGTGTACGCGGAGCCGTTGCGTCCATACAAGCGTCTATTTCAAGGGAGCGAAGCTTTCCTGTGCATTGGATGTCCCAAAAGGGGAGCTTGATGCCCCTCGGGTCTTACGATAGAGAATTTGTCCAGAAAATACTCAAGAATGGGTTGTCCTCGGAGGAAGTACGAGCATTCGGTTGCGATAGACGAGGCCAAGTCTCCACAATGTACGACGCGTTTTTGAAGAGTGTTTTGACTCATGGGTATCAAAATTGTTTGGGATCACCAACTATGGGGGCTTCAGGAGATTGCCCCAAGTCTACTTCTGGGATCCCTCACTACGCAACAGGGTCTACAGACCCAGCGACAACATCTGCACTAGGTTCTAGTGGATTTTCGTGGCTAACGTACGACGATGCATTGTCACTTGCTACTTTTGCGGGCTCAGGTCTCCTTCGATTTGGACGCCTCGTTCCTGGGGATCGCATCGGCCTACTTATTGAATCGAGGCAAAAAGAGTGGGCACTTGTAGACCTTGCTTGTCTGATGTTCTCCCTTGTATCAGAATGCTTGTTCGTCCCTGGCGAGCACTCATTTACAACACTATTAAGCTTGAGTATGGCGCGAATGTATGTGGTTGATAAGTCGTGGACGAGTCTGCTATTGAACACATTAGCGAACCAACGACGCGACTCTGACGGAGTCGTCGTTGTACAGGTTGAGCCAGTGGCGTACGAGCAGCAAATGCTTGCGCATCAGCTAAACATTAAGCTGTTCGACTTTGATTTCTTAGTGGAAGCAGGAAAGAGTTATCCATTGAGGCATACTCCTCCGTTGGAAACAGAAACTGCTACGATACTCTTTCGTGAAGATGTCGACTCTGAGGATTCTGGCGGAGTGACTTTCTCTCCTATCACCTTGTCTCATCGTGAGGTCCTCAAGCGCGTTATCCGTTTCAGAAAAACCAACGTGGGCTCGCTATTGACTACTTCGGATATTCATTGTTCGTACTTACCTTGTCCACATGAAGCGGAAAGATGTGTGATACATACAGCTTGGTCAATTGGCATGTCTGTTGGGTTTGTTCCTTTTGATATGGATTCTATTTCTACACATTTGCGAGAGCTACAACCGACGTTTCTTCTTTCGACTCCGAGGTTGATGGAGGCACTTTACACTCATTTCCTGAAAATTCGGAGCTCATGGACTTCTGCATATCGTAATTTATTTCGTCATTTCTTTTTGAAGAAGAGCAATGCCTTACCTGAACGAGAATCATTGCAAGACCGTAGGTTCTTGGACGATATGCTATTCTTTGGAAAGTTGGCAGACAGAGCGGGGACAAACTATTTGAAGTGCATTCTTGTTGTCATATGTGGAAGCTCTAATGGAATGCTTACCCGGCCAGACGTGACTGAATTTGTCCAGGTAGCGTTATGTTGTCCCGTAGTCCACTGTATCACATCTCCTGACTCCGGAATTTATGGAATCTCCAGATTTGATTCAACTCCTGTGACACGCCAAAGAGCTTCTTTGTATTTCTTCATTCGCTCATTTTTTCCCCTGCTAAGCAGTACGTTGTACGATAGTACAGCTAGCGCTTCTCCGGAAAAGTGTACCGGTAAGCTCTCCTCGGCGAGGAAATGCGTCATTCGGCGGGCTGCTCAGGGACTGGAGCTTACACTTGCTACGGATATCCTCCAAGGTGGATCGGTACACGAAGGAACTCCGGGGTGGGGAATGCTGCCAGACAAGGACGTATCCACAGCGTGCGGATTGACGAAACTGCGGATCAACTACCTTCCTGGCGAAAATGAGATTGTATACATGGGCAACCGCTCTTCGGAAATCTTGGTGCCAACGTCGATACTCCTAAGTGTGGCAGAGCGTTATGCAGAACTTCCGCACTCTCTTAGACAGTTGTTAGACCAAAATAAGACTTTATGTATTCCGGGAGAGTATGCTGAGATGCTAGCTCAAGTCTCTTGTGGACTGCTGAGGCAGGTCTGGCTTCAGTGCCAGAGACCATCGTTGGGAAACGACGCCTCAGTTAGAATGGTTGGAGTGGTTGACAAAGAACAGTGCTATCAATGGGCATTGAAGAATCTGGCGGTGTCAGGTAGCCCCGAGGAAAGTGATCCAAGTGAGCTGACTATTCAAACGATTTGTTCGGCACCTCGCACTGTTTGCCACGTTTTGTCTTCGATTCAGGAGGCCGGCGACCTTTTGGTCAACGATTGTTGCATTGAAAAGGAATTGAACGAATCCTACATTAAAGGGGTTCAATGCATCGTTGGTCTATTGCTGGAGTCAATTACTGATCTGGAACTTACTGCTGAACCATTTTTTGCGGGAAACTCTCTCGCAACACCGATCTCTGAATTGAATCGATCGAAAATTCATGGGATCTCATTTTCCAAGCGTTCCTGAGCTATGTTGCAGCTATACACAGTATTGTTTATACTGTCAGTATACTATTGAATTGTTGGGTGGGCATGCCCTGCGAGTTTGTGGAAGCGATGGCAACTTGGCACAGGCAAGTTTGCAAAGGTTTGCGGAACAAAGAGAAGAAGCACCGGCCATAAAATGATGATAGATACTTCTATCGGACAAAATAGTTACTTGTATGCCTTTCCACTCGGCCATTACTCTCCTTCTCTCCAAATTCTCACAGCCTACAAGTTAGGCTTCGGCAACGCAATGCCCCCCTGGGAGAGCAACTACGCTAGGTACTATAACCAGCAACAAACCCGAAGATGAAAGTGGGAGTCAGCGTGCCCGAGTGGTTAAGGGGTCTGACTTGAAATCAGATGGGCTTCGCCCGCGCAGGTTCGAATCCTGCCGCTGACGTTTTCTTTTTTTCCCCAACCGATCTAAAGGGGGTAATATTATACATCGTATGTGTGTCTGTGTGACACTCGCATCATTTTGCGGATTTTGAGGATGTCTTTTGGTCTCCGGATATCGCATGACAGACGCATATCCGGCTTGGAAGTCGTTGGGACGTCTTGTGACGCTTCACCTTCACATTTGAACTGTAGTCCGTAGTGCCCAGTGTACCATACATACGTGCCACTATGTGGTAGGTTAAAATACATTTTGTCATTTAGTGTAGCGAGAAAAATTGACCAGGGTAAATCGTAATTTATTAATCAAGCTACTGCCTGTTAACTGGTTCGCCTCCCGAGCAAAGCGCAAAGCACTCATGTGGTGCACTGACGGACTGCACTGTGCACATGTTCTGTGATCCCGATCCCTCAACTCATTGGTCAACTGTCGTTCGGAGTCCACTTCCCCATCACTTTGCCAATTGTTCGGTATATTCCACGACACCGGCACTTCCTCATCCAATCGAAAAGGGTGATCGTACACGAACAGATATGCTTCTTTCTGATCAAACTTGCTCGCGTAAGCCGCAGCTTGTTGGACGCACTGCCTTAGTTCAGCCATTGACACTTTACTACTCGGGCGCTAGTATTTTATTTCAATGGGATAGTTATTTACCCATTGAACCACATTCGATTAGCAAATCCAGAGCATCGCGATCCGCCGGGCGGTCCCCCGCTGTCCAGAATTACAACCCCATGACTGTTGACCGCACGTGCTGTGGTAAGCCATATCGGCACGTGCAAAGTAATATCTCCTACAACAGTATACTTTTGCAGAACAATTGTTTGTACCGAGTCAACGACGCGTTGTTTAAGCGAGCCAGCCCGATTCCGAAGTAGCGTACCCTGGTAGTCTTGCCTAGGGATATCGTCTTTCTATCTCCAAAAACCTTAACGTGGGTTGCTGCCTAATTAGTTAGTGTCGTAAACCCGACCACTATTCACACTGGACTCCCAGCAGATAAACCGTGAGCGCAGCCGCTTGTGCCCAGCACCGGGTTCACGACACGCGCTCGTCGTCCATTAGCCGAATACGCGAGGCAGTCATTGAGTTAGTGTCATTCTTCCGCACCTTTGACATCCGATGTACTTATTGCAGACCTCTTGTGTCTAGACTCTATCGCCTGTCCCTTCATGCATGAACTTAGCAGCCTGATGGATTCTTGTTCAATCTCTACGGTCTCCCCCTTGTCCTGATGCTAAGTCAGATGGAGGAGTACGGCCATGCTGATCATCTAGTTC